>OVAX01000893.1:0-60562 GCA_900406405.1 Lepidium africanum | reverse complement strand
AAGAGCTAAACAATCTTCTCTCTTTACCATCTGCACAAACCATGGAGCCACAACATTACAAGACTGAATTGTTGATTTAGGAAGCCTATAACATGACATCATATATGTAGGGATACCTGTAAGAACAGACTTTACTAGAACCTTTTTTCCTCCTTTAGACAGAAACTTTGCTGACCAACTCGAAATTTTGTTTTTAAGTTTATCCTTAATGAAAGCAAATATCTTTGTTTCAGCACCTCCAAGACTCTCTGGTAATCCAAGATAAGTACCCATACCTCCTACAGTAGAGATACCCAAAATATTTTGGATTTCAATCTTATCTTCCTCTATAACCGAATGTCCAAATTGGATAAACGATTTTGAAAAATTTATTTGTTGTCCTGAACTAGCTTCATAAAGATTTAAAACCTTTAAAATGGATCTTGCCTGACATTTCTCTGCTTGGCAAAAGAACAGAGAGTCATTTGCAAAAAATAAATGAGATACTATTGGACTTGCCCTAGCTATCCTGATTCCAGTAATCTTTTTACTTTCTTCTGCCTTTCTAAGATTTGATATCAACACCTCTGTACATAAAATAAAAATATAAGGTGAAAGTGGGTCACCTTGTCTTAAACCATGTTGTGGAATTAATTTACCTCTAGGTTGTCCGTTTATAAAGAAGGAGTAACTAACCGATCTAACACACCACATTACACATCTTATCCAAGATTCCTGAAAACCCATTCTTCTAAATAGGTGGTCTAAAAAATCCCATTCAACCCTATCATACACCTTTCATATTAGTTTTTATGGCCATATATGATTCTTTACAGGCCTTAGTTGTTCTTAATGCATGAAACATTTCCTGAGCAATAATGATGTTATTTGAGATTAATCTTCCAGAAACAAATGCTGATTGTGTCTCCAACACTAAGTTAGGAAAATATCTCTTTAAACACTGACAAAAAACCTTTGAAATGACTTTATAGCCCACATTACATAAACTCATCGAGCGAAATTCAGAAATCAAGGTTGGCTTCTCCTTTTTAGGAACAAGACAAATGTTTGTCTCATTTAATCGGGGATCAAAATGTCCCGAACTAAGAAAATCATTTAGTAGATTAACCAAATCATTCTTTATTAAAGACCAAAATTTTTGAAAAAAGAGACATATCACACCATCTGGTCCCGGTGTTTTCTCCGGATTCATCAGGAATAAGGCTTCTCGAACCCCTCTTCTGATACTGGTTTCATAAGATTTGCATTCATCTCATCTGAAATTGAAGGTGAAATCCCTTCCAAAACTTCTGAGAAGTCCACCGAACCATTTGATTTAAATAACTCCTCAAAGTAGCTAGAGGTTAATCTCCCAAGATCCTCCTCTTCAGATATCCAGGCACCATTGTCTCATAACCCCGATATCCTATTTTTAACTCTCCGTACTTTTGTTTGGACATGAAAAAATTTTGTATTATTATCACATTCTTTAAGCCATTTATTCCTACTTTTTTTGTTTCCAGAAAAATTCATCTTCTCTATACGCTTGATATAATTGATAAGATATCCCAGATATTTCATCCTGAGTTTTATTGTCATCATTCTTAAATTGTTCCAATAGACTCTGAAGTTCCTTGATCTTCTCCTTCCGTGAGGGAACACAATATTTCCTCCATCCAACCAGAGATCTCACCCCGACAACGCTTAATTTTTATCATATAAATCATAAATACTTAGTCTCGAACATCTTTCCCACCCTCTAAATATCGCTTCTACCAAACCTGGTTTACCAACCCATCTCTTATCAAAACAGAATTGTCTTTGCTTTTGAGTTATTCGCTGATTCATTTCAGCCAAAATTGGTCTATGATCTGAACCAATCATATCTAAATAATTAACTTTTGAATGAGAAAAAATCAAATGCCAATTAGCATTCACATAAGCCTTATCTAATTGGCAACGAACGACTGAATTTTGACGAACTCCTCGCCAAGACCAAATATTTCCCACACAAGGTAATTCTAATAACCCACAAGAATTTAACATATTATTAAAAGGTACAAAGGAATTACTACTTCTCAAAGAACCACCTTTCTTCTCATGATTCCCTCTTAATTCATTGAAATCCCCAATTAGGAACCAAGGACCGTTCCTATTTAATCCAAATCTAGTTAGTCTTTCCCAAACTTCTTCTCTTTTATGGTAAACCGGGTCCCCATAAACAAATGTCATGTGGGAAAGTTGATTATTAATTTTCACCTCAATATCGATCAATCAATTATTTTATAATGTAGACTAACATCAAAATCGTTAGTAAATAATAAGGCAAGTCCCCCACTTGCTCCATTTACATCCATAGTAATTAAGTGATTATATTCAAAATGAGCTTGAATATTCTGTAAAAAGTTATAATCTTTCTTTGTTTCAGATAGAAAAAAAAAATCAAGTTTATTAAACTTCCAAAAGGTCTCTTAGAAATTTCATAGTCATGTAACTTGAAATTCCTTGAAAATTCCAACTAATAACTTTCATAAATAAAACAGATTTATTATAATAAAGACCAAAAAAAACTAAGCCTCATCAGATGTAGCTTCTGGTCCATTTGCCAATCCCATAGGCCCACCACCTCTTATCTTCCTTTTAGGAGATGCCATTGTGATCATGTTCCTCTTACGTGTCGCAACACCAAGAAGAGGTGGAAGATTACTTCCTTTACGAGAAGGTAAAATTGTTGCAGAGATCTCCATTTTCTCTTTCTCTTTAGATGCTTCAAACATTGCCTTGTCCTTCATCTTAACTTCTTCTTCAGCTTTCTGAATTTCTTCAGCCTCCATAAAATCCTCTCCAATGACATTATCCAACTCGTTAGTAGTAAGATTCTCTGGAGTATAAACCTTATCCGATATCTCATCATCTTGAGATACTACATTCTCTTCTTTGCCCATCGGCTCTGGTTCAACATCACCAAACAGAGAACGTCTAGGTCGAATGGTAATATTACCATGTCCAGAAGGATAGGAGTGGTTAACTCTCCACCAAAACACCTACCATACCAAATAAGCTTGAATATTCTGTAAAAAGTTATAATCTTTCTTTGTTTCAGATAGAAAAAGAAAATCAAGTTTATTAAACTTCCAAAAATTCTCTTAAAAATTTCATAGTTATGTAACTTATAATTCCTTGACAATTCCAACTAATAACTTTCATAAATAAAACAGATTTATTTTAATAAAGACCAAAAAAAAACTAAGCCACATCAAATGTAGCTTCTGGTCCATTTGCCAATCCCATAGGCCCACCACCTCTTATCTTCCTTTTAGGAGATGCCATTGTGATCATGTTCCTCTTACGTGTCGCAACACCAAGAAGAGGTGGAAGCTTACTTCCTTTACGAGAAGGTAAAGTCGTTGCAGAGATCTCCATTTTTTCTTTCGCTTTAGATGCTTCAAACATTGCCTTGTCCTTCATCTTAGCTTCTTCCTCAGCTTTCTGAATTTCTTCAGGCTCCATAAAATCCTCTCCAATGACATTATCCAACTCGTTAACAGTAAGATTCTCTGGAGTATAAACCTTATTCGATATCTCATCATCTTGAGGTATTACATTCTCTTCTTTGCCCATCGGCTCTGGTTCAACATCACCAAATAGAGAACGTCTAAGTCGAATGGTAATATTACCATGTCCAGAAGGATAGGAGTGGTTACTCTCCACCAAAACACCTACCATATCAGAAATGTATTTCATTACCAAACAATTCGGTAACAAAGATTGCTCATTTAATAAATAAAATCCAAGAGAAGCAAAGAAATCTGAAGCAATATCTGAGCTGTGAAGAATTGAGGATTCACCCTTCATAGGCTCAAACTTTCTCCAGGATGGTTGTCTGAAATTGTCTATATCAAGTCTTAGGAAACCATTGTATGGACCCGACATAACAGCTTTACTTCCCCAGCAGCTGTCTCGTAACTCTTAGAACCAAGTTTATTCCCTTTAATGTCACGAGAACCACTAGCAGATGGATCACCCCTGAAGCCACCTAAAACACACCTTGACGTTTCATACCCATACAAGTTTTGATACTCAAAAGAGACTTTTTGCTCATCTGCACTAGTCTCAAATTGTAGGGGCTTTAGACCATCAACAACAACTTTCACCATCCCCTCATCCAAATCAATCTCTAATACTTCTCTAAGTATTGCTCCAATAGCAAAGAAAGTTTCTCTACCCAGAACTGTATTGGAATATCTACGATCTTCACCCAAAACCTTATCTCTGTTGGATAATTCACATCAACCACAGGCTTCCAGTGGAATATTAATAACATCCAAAAGTAAAAATGGAAGGGCTCATATTTGAGAACTTCCTCCATATCAGATTCTAGCTGGAAATCAAACTAGAACCTGCCACGTCCAAGATTAGAACCCACCACTCGGTCCTCAACCTTCCATATCTTCGGGAGAAGCAAAAGAAGTGAGCTCACTTCCTTGTTCGGCCGGATTGAGACACCTTCCGATCAAAGTCTTCTCATAAGCCTTAATAATTTCCAAATTATCAAACCGTGGAATTTTCACACGGCTGATTGAAGGAGCTCATGCACATGAAGAGGTTTTCACCATTGAGGATTGCATTGTAGCACTAAAAAAACCACACAAGATAAAGAAAAGAGTAAGCAAAAGATAGTGACAGAGAAATGATATTTTCTGCAGCCACAAGAAGGTCTTATATACCAAACAAACGACAGCCAAATAATTAATTGTAGAATATATCCTTTCACCAATAAAATTCTTTAGCCAATTCTGATCAAAATCCCCTAACAATTCGATTCTACCAAATAAGTAATCAAATGGCATTCCAAAGATCTGAATCCACCACTTCATAATCTTCACCTTAATAACAAATGAAAAACCATAAGAATAATCGATTATATATAGAAAGAATATTGACCATTGATACCCATAGGGAAATAACATCACGATAAAATTAGATGAGTATCATAATCCAACCAAAATTGGGAATCACCACTAATAAGAGATTTTGTTTTTTGTTAACCAGCAATATAGAACCATAAAGTCAAGATGCTCAAATTAATAAAGAGATAACCATACTTCCGAGACCAATTACAACCAAATTTTGAACGATATTCTCAATCGTCAAAATTTAAAATATTTCTCAAATCCCTGAGATTTCTCATGATCGGATTCCTTCTTCGAATTCCGATCAAGCAATGACACCTTTTGCATCAAACATTTAATAACAAAGATCTAATATGAAAAATGAATCAGGATTTGACTCAACCAGATCCAAATCGATATGTAACAATATATAAAGGACATGAGAACAAGATCTTACGAAGATTCATTTGGAAAGAGAGAAGGAAAGAGGAGAAATTCTCTCCGAAAGCCAAAGTATACACAAATCATACAGCGAAGATCGCCATTCGATCGCCTTCAGAGAGAAAAAAATTTGTGTTTATTTTTTTTAATACAATGGGCTCGAATGGTATGCCAATTGAATAGCTGAATCTTGAAATAGCGGAATCATATGAACAGAATTATTAGAACAGTTGAACAACACTGAACAAAATTATGAAACAACTGAAAGGATTAAAACACACGAATGATATTTTTTTGCTGAATAACTGAATCATGAAATAAATACTACTAAATTATGAAAATAAATATTAAATATATATTAAAAACATATTAATACTCATGTTTTTAAACCAAAATCCAAAAGAAAATTCAAATAAGTTAAAATCAACTGACGTGTAATAACATTTGCATAGAAGTGGTTTCCACCAAGAAACAATTTCTCCATACATACTTTGGTGGTTTCCACTTGCAGGTTGTGTATTATTTTTCTCGGTTTCGATGTATTCTTTGTTGTTTTATGTGTTGCACTGGCTTGTGTTATTGACCTTGCTGTTTGCTGCTGTCTTCCATGTATAATTACAATCTTAGATGTTGTTGCCGACGAAGTAAGCGTAGCTCTCTTCCACTTCATTTTAATGACTTCATATTAAAAGTTTAGATTTGAGCATGTCTTGCTTCTTATCATTCTGCAGTAATGCTGAATGTGTCTATGTGAATATGAAAATGGAGTTCAACTAAGATATCTTGTAAAAATGTAAAAAAAAAAGGAAATAGTTTTTTTTTTTAAACGCCAAAAAGCTACTCTTAAGTAGATGAATCAAGTTTTGCATAAACTTGTTAAAAATCTAAATCGTGCGGGATGGATTTGAAAAACACTTCTTATTTTTCATTTTTTCATTCTGTGCGTGTTGTTATGAATAATATGTTTTCGGCGGAATCACGTTTTCAAAACGTGAAAACATGAAAAAACTACATACCATTCGACCCTAATGTCTGATTTAAAATTATCATGTTATTAATTTGATTTATTGTATGACACCCGTAAAAATAATTTCTGGGTTCGCCACTGGTAACAACAAACGTATAACAAGGTCTACGAAAAATTGTAAAATGTATTTACGGTTATCATATTAACAAAGATACGAAATCACGGTATATTTTAGGACCATATGACATATTAGTTATGGTACGTAAGTATACAAAGATTTGAGTATTTAAAACAAACTTGTACGAAAGCGATAACTTTGGTGAATAATTAATTAGTAAATATATCAGATTAATTATCATACAATGTAAGCTATTAATGATATATTTAAAACATTACTTGAGCAGTACTAATGGTCGTAAAGGACTAAACAACTTTAAATTGTTTATTGAAATTAATACAATAAATATTATATTTATATAATTAAGGGCGTGGAAATCGTGTTATTTGCTATTATTTGCATCGGTACATATAGTTGGCCATGTGATGTATGAGCCTTTGAATCGCCGTGGCTGCTTTGGAATTTGAGTATATTACAAATTTGAAATAATTAATCACATCATTATTATAACATTGGAGCACAATTAACCGGTCTTACAACTAAATATGTCTTTACTAGACTTACCATTATACTAAAAACTACATGCAATCACATCATTATTTATTAGTGTTATATACAGCAAAGTCATCAATATAATGTTTTCTATCTAAATCTTAGAATCAACTGTAACATTAAATTTTACATAGTGTAAAAATTAATTATCAAAATGGATGAATTTGTATAGTTTTCTTTATATTGCTTTAAACGAGTTCATGCATGTAGTTTTTTTTTTTTTATGTTAATGTTCATGCATGTAGTATTGAGTTGATTAATTTTATAATTTATATGTGATTTTATACTAAAAATAACCATTTTTCATTACGAAATTTACGTGGTTTTAGAGTATTTTTGTTCCTTCAAAACATATGGATGCTCTATGTAGTATACATCGCATTCAAAACAAATCTATGAGGTGGACCAGTTTTACCCATTAATGTGATTTTATTCCTTTTGAATCCATGCAATCTGCAGTACTTTATATATTTTTTAAATTTGAAGACTAGTTTTTATAAAATTTTGAACATCTAGATCAGATTTTAACTCAATTGTATTTTTCCATATCCTTGTGAATTTACTCTTTTTTTTTTTCCATAATAATGCACATGTCTGAAAAATCAATATTGTATTATTCAAACCAATAACTTCCAGAATTCATTATTGGATATATACAGAAAATATACGTAACATGCCAAAACTTAAAAATCAACTAGATCCAAAAAGTCAATTAGAATTTAATAACAAAAGAAAAATCAAACAAAATTTATAATCACAAAACGAGTATTGGGATTTTAATTAGTTAGGTTGAAATAAGAAAAGAATTGGTAACCACTATCACTAAATAAGAAAAATTTTAAAACTCAAAAAATATATATTAAGTATAAAACTCAAAAAATATAAAATTATGTGTATTAATCAAAAACATTTATATAAAAAAAATGAATTTTGGCGGCTCTTATAAATATAAAAAAAGTTCCAGAAAGTTGTGAATTTTCGAAGTGCTTATTTGGACCAACACGACATAACTTTTCCTTCACTTTCTTCTTCTATCTCTTGTTTTTTTTTTCGTGCCTAAAATGAAATTAAAATTAAATAATTAAAAAATTGAATAAAAGATTCTTCGACGTCGCCAGCCATTGGCGACTTCTTCTTCTTCTTCCGACCTTCTCGTCTTCCTTGTCTCTAGATCTCTCTGTCTCCCTCTTTAGAGAGTCTTCGTTCTCATTCGTCTCCTTTCTCATTCTTCGTCTTCGTTTACTTTTGCAGGAGAGATACGATACTCCATTTATTATCCTCTACTTCTCTTTTTTCTTCTCTTCTCCTTATTTTTTTAATCCTTCTTCGTATTGACGTGTTCGCTTGCGTCACCTTCTTCTTCTCTCTTCATCTTCAATTACAATTCCATTTCTCTGATTGATTCCATTGTAGGGCGCAAAAGTGGATCCGGATCTGCGCATTTGGAATTGTTAGGTCAATTTTGCTTTCCTTTTGTGCTGGATCAATTCCAATTTTCGTGTCGAAGAAAGGTTTCCTTTTTCAATTTCGGATTCAGGATCTGGATCTGCCCATTTGAAATTCCTAGGTTAATTTCCATTTGTCGAAGAGGGTGCTTTTGTTTTCGATTTTGGATATTCAACCTGATTCGAGCTCTTGGGGTTTGTGGGTAAACTCAAATCATCTTCTTCGGGAGGTGTGTTTCCAATGAATCTTCCATAATTTCGAAAAGTTTCTTCTTCATTGTGAAATCAATTTCGTGAGTGGTCCCCGAAATCCTGGACCCGCAAATCCTTTCGATGGATCCCAGGAAATCAGTTGATAGACCGCCTCATCACGATCCCATTTTAGGTGTATCTTCAAGATGGAGTGTTTCGTCAAAAGAGAATTCCGTCAGAGAAGTGACTTTTGGTGATTTGGGATCAAAGCGTATCCGTCATGGATCAGCTGGAGCTGAGTCTGAGATGTTAAGCATGTCTCAGAAGGAGATCAAAGATGAAGATGCTCGTTTGATATATATTAATGATCCTGAGAGAACAAACGAAAGGTTTGAGTTCACAGGGAATTCCATTAAGACAGCAAAGTATTCTGTCTTTACCTTCTTGCCCAGGAACTTGTTTGAACAGTTCCATAGAGTTGCTTACATATACTTCCTTGTAATAGCAGTGCTCAATCAGCTTCCACAGCTTGCAGTTTTTGGCAGAGGTGCATCAATCATGCCCCTTGCCTTTGTTCTGTTGGTCTCTGCAATCAAAGATGCTTACGAGGATTTCCGGAGACATAGATCAGATAGAGTTGAGAACAATAGGTTGGCTTTAGTGTTTGAGGATAATGATTATCATGAAAAGAAATGGAAGCATATTCGAGTTGGGGAGGTCATTAAAGTCGAATCGAACCAGACTCTTCCTTGTGACATGGTGCTGTTGGCTACAAGTGATCCCACTGGGGTTGTCTATGTGCAGACAACTAATTTGGATGGAGAGTCCAATTTAAAGACTAGGTATGCCAAGCAGGAAACTCTTTTAAAAGCTGCTGATATGCAGTCGTTTAATGGATTTATCAAGTGTGAGAAACCTAATAGGAACATATATGGGTTTCAAGCCAACATGGAGATTGATGGTAGAAGGCTCTCCCTTGGACCTTCTAATATTATTCTTAGAGGATGTGAGCTTAAGAACACTGCCTGGGCATTGGGAGTTGTTGTCTACGCTGGTAGTGAAACGAAAGCTATGCTCAACAACTCTGGAGCACCATCAAAGAGGAGTAGACTAGAAACTCGGATGAATTTAGAGATCATTCTACTCTCTTTGTTTCTGATCGTCTTGTGTACAACTGCAGCTGCTACCGCTGCTGTGTGGTTGAGACGGCACAGGGATGACTTGGATATTATTCTCTTTTATAGGAGAAAAGACTACGCCGAGAGGCCAGGAGGAAAGAATCATAATTACTATGGTTGGGGGTGGGAGATATTCTTCACCTTCTTTATGGCTGTCATTGTGTATCAGATCATGATACCCATATCCCTCTACATATCGATGGAACTTGTCCGTATTGGTCAAGCATACTTCATGACCCGAGATGATCAGATGTACGACGAGTCTTCAAATTCAAGTTTTCAGTGCAGGGCTTTGAACATAAATGAAGATTTGGGACAGATTAAGTTTTTATTCTCGGATAAGACGGGTACTCTCACAGACAACAAAATGGAGTTCCAATGTGCCTGCATAGGAGGTGTAGATTACTCTGCCAGGGAACCTGCTGAGAGCGAGCATGCGGGATACTCCGTTGAAGGTAAGAAGACAGTAGTTTTTTTTAAATAATTCTTCTGCTGTTAAGAGTAGGATGCTTTACTATGAAGGACTTGACACTATTGATAATACTTAAACTTTTCATGATACAGTTGATGGAGTTATTTTGAAGCCAAAGATGAGAGTTAGAGTTGATCCTGTGCTTCTTCAGCTGACAAAAAATGGCAATGCAACAGAAGAAGCAAGACGTGCGAATGAGTTTTTCCTCTCACTGGCGGCTTGCAATACAATTGTGCCAATTGTTACCACCACATCTGATCCCAATGTAAAGCTGGTAGATTATCAAGGAGAGTCCCCTGATGAACAAGCATTGGTCTATGCAGCAGCTTCGTATGGTTTCTTGCTCATTGAGAGAACCTCTGGTCATATAGTTATAAACGTGCGAGGAGAGATGCAAAGGTAATTTAGACATGTTATGGCTATTTTTCTGCCATTAATATATAGTTATTGCATCTTATTGTAGGTGGCGTTTAGCATTTATTCCTTTCTCTTTGCCCAGTGCAGGTTTAATGTTTTGGGATTGCATGAGTTCGATAGTGACCGAAAAAGAATGTCAGTGATACTGGGATGTCCCGACATGTCAGTGAAGCTTTTTGTAAAAGGTGCAGACTCGTCCATGTTTAGTGTCATGGATAAATCCTTCGGTGATGTCATACAAGAGACCAAGAAACAACTTCATGCTTACTCATCTGATGGTTTGAGAACTCTTGTTGTTGGGATGAGAGTGCTGAACGACTCCGAATTTGAGCAATGGCATTCTTCCTTTGAGGCAGCAAGTACCGCCTTGATTGGTAGGGCTGGCTTGCTAAGAAAGGTTGCTGGAAACATTGAGACGAGCCTTAAAATAGTAGGAGCCACTGCAATTGAAGACAAATTGCAGCGTGGTGTCCCTGAAGCAATAGAATCTCTCAGAATTGCAGGGATAAAAGTATGGGTTTTGACTGGTGACAAGCAAGAAACTGCCATATCCATTGGCTTCTCATCGAGGCTTTTGACAAGGAACATGAGGCAAATTGTAATAAATAACAACTCGTTGGATTCATGTCGTAGAAGCTTAGAAGAAGCAAATGCTAGTATTGCTAGTGATGACGAAGATGTTAACGTAGCATTGATTATTGATGGTACCAGTCTCATATATGTACTCGACAATGATCTTGAAGATGTGGTAAGTAAATTTTTTGATGATCACTTGCTTACTCTGCTCATGAGTGTCTTTCATGGTGATATAAGTGCTTGGTTTTTGCAATGCAGCTCTTCCAGGTGGCTTGTAAATGCTCTGCAATACTATGCTGCCGTGTTGCTCCTTTCCAGAAAGCTGGAATCGTTGCACTTGTAAAAAATCGGACTTCTGACATGACTCTTGCAATTGGTGATGGTAATGACTCCATTCTTCTTTCCAAAACTTTGTCTGCTTGATCCTTTCTAAACAGCATCTCAGTACGTGATGTCATTACCATTGTTTTCATTTTCATATTCTCGTTTGCTTCGGTTTTTTCCAGGTGCCAATGATGTCTCCATGATCCAAATGGCTGATGTTGGGGTAGGGATTAGCGGCCAAGAAGGTCGCCAAGCTGTGATGGCATCTGATTTCGCTATGGGACAGTTCAGATTCTTAGTTCCACTATTACTCGTCCATGGACACTGGAATTATCAAAGGATGGGCTACATGATATTATACAATTTCTATAGAAATGCAGTTTTTGTTCTTATTTTATTTTGGTGAGTACTGTTTTACTGTCTCTTGTACTAATCCGTTCTTAAACATATCACCACAGCCTAACCTTCACCAAATTCACGCAGGTACGTTTTGTTTACTTGCTACACTTTGACAACCGCCATCACAGAATGGAGCAGTGTCTTGTACTCAGTCATATACACGTCGTTCCCTACTATAATTATTGGTATTCTTGACAAAGACCTAGGACGGAGGACTCTTCTTAATCATCCTCAGCTCTACGGTGTTGGCCAGAGGGCAGAGGCATATTCCACTACGCTCTTCTGGTATACAATGATTGACACAATCTGGCAAAGTGCAGCCATCTTCTTCATTCCTATGTTTGCTTATTGGGGCAGCACCATTGATACGTCAAGCCTGGGAGACCTATGGACAATTGCTGCAGTTGTGGTGGTTAATCTTCACTTGGCAATGGATGTAATCAGATGGAACTGGATCACACACGCCGCCATTTGGGGATCCATTGTTGCAGCTTGTATATGTGTCATTGTGATCGATGTTATACCCACACTCCCTGGTTACTGGTAAAGTTTTTTCCCTCTACAAATCTTTCCATTAAAGTAATTTCAATAGTTTCTAAAAGCCTCAACATTTCCTGCTTCTTTTCGTCCTGACTTGTTTTTCATGGTGGCTTTTGACAGGGCAATTTTCCAAGTGGCCAAGACATGGATGTTCTGGTTCTGCTTGCTTGCCATTGTTGTGACATCATTACTTCCTAGATTCGCCATCAAGTTTCTTGTTGAGTATTACAGACCTTCTGATGTTCGGATTGCCAGGGAGGCTGAGAAGCTTGGAACTTTCAGGGAATCCCAAACGATGGGAACTGAAATGAACCTGATTCAGGATCCTCCAAGGAGATGATATGATGATTGATAACACATTCTCAAATCAATATTCTTTATACCCTTCAGTGAAAGTAAATATATATATTATATATTCCAATTTTCCCACTTGGTTGCTTACTGTTTCAAGAATAGAGTTTGTTGGGTTGTAGTATAATTACGTAATCTCTCGGCTGTATTTTTCATTTTGTTGTAACATACGCACTAGTTTTCCTTTGTAAAGAGAACGGCCAAATTTGATTTAAATTTCTTGATCAATCGAATTCCATTTCAATGTCTTATGAAGTTGATTTTGGTTCTTTTTCTATTTCTGAAGAAACTGATAAAACTGCTAAAATAGACTTGTCCCTTTTATCACATTCATATCATCTTTAATCAAAACATGCTAGTAGAATTTCTGGAGATTTGTCCAAAAACGATCTGAACACTAACTAATAAGATTCCATATCAATAAGATTACATATCCAACTTGAAGACACGTTTTTCACAATCCAAGAAATAGATAAGATTTTGGCTAAAGAAGCAATAAAACTTCCTTCAGAGGAGACTAAACACTTCAGTTGCCACCTAACGTACTCGATTACACCGATCCTTAACACTCCAGCTGCCAGAGAAACGAATTTAGAGATTCCATATGTTAAGTCAGAATTCAGTAGATTAATATTAAGTGGGATAGAGATACAAACCTTTTGCAGCCAAAACCATCCGACTCCTGTAACCATAGACCGCTTTTCTTGCCAGCATCATCCAAATGAGCCACGGCAATACTGTGATCCACAAAAGCACCTCTTTTTGCAAACTAAAGCATTCCCATTTTGAGTTCCACTTGGCTGAGATACTCCATAGTCATAAGTTAACTCAGACATGGGAGGGATGTGAGAAATGGCAAAGAAGGCGACATGCACAAAGAGTTGATTGTTATGTTCATAGGTAACTGGCTGCCAGAAAACATTAGGGGAGCAACTGTGATTCATAAATCGGCCAATGTTCCCAACATTCTTAGCACTGATTATCATCGGCAGCGGCATTTCAGGTTCTTCAGACATCTCTTCAGAAGCATCTTCGTCTGCTAAGCCAGGCTCATAGTTCCACTTGAAAGAGGCATAGATGCGGGTTGTATCAAAAGTAAAATCATCATTAGCCATAGTTTGCTGCACTTTCGATTTGTCTTTGGCCTCACCTGCATATATACATATAAACGAGCCAGCACGAATAGGATCCCATGAGCGCAAACCCCATCCTCTATTTGGTGTCTTGAAAACTTCCATCCTATGTTTTGATCCCATTTGAGTCACCTTGTTTTTGCACGTGACGCACGGGCAAGATGGACTGCATTCATATATCATAGGCTTGCGACAAACTAAAACTCCATTACCGGTGTAGGGGAAATCACCTCCGTTTTTCCTTATGCAGTGACAGTCCAAGTTCCCAGGTTTGCATGCAGCACCACAGGCACATCCAAAAGAAGGCTGCGTCAGCTTAAACGACTCTGAGTACTTCACCGCTGTGGCGTAAGTGAAATAAGCAGGCCCATTCTCGGTATCCACTTCATTCACAAGTGAAACAGGTATGCTTTCAACCCCGGAAGTCATATCGGGAAGAATTAGTCCTTGCCTTGAAGGCAAACCCGCCTTCCACTTCTGGACTGCAGTCCATGTTGAAAATGCTGGAGGCTGACCAGGAGCTCTCACTAGTTTATACTTGAAGGTGTTGTGTCCAGATTTTCCTTTCTCTACCCATGACTCTTTGATCTCATAGAGTCCATCATAAATATAGATCTTAGCATTTTGAGAAGCTTCTTTCACGCCCCTAATCACCCTAACTGCACTATTCCTACGCAAACTCTTCTCCAAGGCAAGATTACCCCTTTCGAGCTTTTGGTCAGATGTTTGCTTATTATCTTTATCAGCATTACCACCCTGACCAGTATAAATCAAAACATCTTGGTTACCTTCATCATTACCATAATATCCAGATGACACAATGCTTGTAGCGATGGGTTCCTCTTCTGTTTCCCCCTTGACAACCAAATAGTCAATCCCAGCCATTGATGGAGAATGTAAACCCACCAAACACATCTCAAACCTGAAGAAGAATACATCCCCAATCTCAACACCAGGAACAATACCAGGTCTTTTCTTGGTGTTAGTCCGGACCCCACTGCTCATACAAGTAGATCCTGCTTTCAAATCAGCACGTTTGATAACCCCACTTACTGCTTCCCTTGTATCTTCCAGTTGTGCAAATCTTCTCCTTAGCGCATCAAACCGCACAAGAACACTCACCACCAACTCCCTAGTGCCATTCTCTCGCTCAACACCACTAATTCCACTCTCGAAATTCAAATTCCCAGGCCGAGCAACTGGACGCTTTTTAGGGATCTTTCTTTTCACAGTTGACCCTTCAGGATCAGTGTTACCATTAGACGTATCAGGAGATCTAAATGACCTCAAAGGAGCAACAATCGCAGGTTCAGATGGATACTGAGACTGCTGATATTGCGTTGGTGTATTCTGAGTCTGCTGCTGTTGCGGTGGATACTGAGCTTGATTGAGATCTGGTGTGTGTTGATTCGCTTGAGACGAACTAAATGGATAAAATGGTGAGAACCCAGGTGGAAATGGACCAAAAGGAGGTGCACACACGAAAGGGGGAGCTTGATTTCCACTAGGGAACACAGGTCTTAGAGATCGCAATGGTCTAATATCCAAAACTCTCGTCTTATCAGTGAAGTTACCAGCATTTCCTTCCATGCTTAGTAATAATCAAACTGTCTCAAATCTGATCTTCTAATCAAACCAAAAACGAAATCCCCAAAGCCATAGAAGATCTAGAAAAGCACAAGGTCTCTGTATCAGAAATCAGAGATTTTCAAAGCCGAATTACACACATGCATCATCATAATCACAGATTCAGACTTTACAATAACAACAACGGAGATTCGTTTCGAAAGCCAATACCCAAAAGGACTAAAACTTTACAACTAAAACAACAAACCTAAAAATGCGTACTTGATGATTCACCCACCTTTTCGAACAGGCTCATCAAATTAGGGTTTCCGAAAAGAGAGAGACAAAGGTAAAAGAGAATGAGAGGGAAACAAATAGCGGAAATTTGGCCTAACAATGGCAAAAATTATAATTTGGGTGTTTAATTGATATCATTTCACATCAGCGACTGTAACAGAAGGCTTAGATTAGCCGTTGGATCAAAATCATTTAATCTTTGACCGTACAAAGATCTGATGTGACTTGGTAACCTACGTAAGTGGTTGTAGCTTTAGTCTCAACTTCGTTAGTGCAGTTCAGTTTGTCAAAGTGATCTAATGGCTTTTGTCGGTTGCCGGTTACACCCGTGTGTAATATTTTGTCGTTTTCCCTTCGTTCAAACAGGGGTTGACATTTCGGTTTAATTTCGGATTTAGTTTGGTTTCGGTACGCTTTGATTAATTTGGTAAAACATCTAACTGAATTCAACCAAACCAAGTTTGATTTGGTTTATGTTTTGTTGAATCAGTTTGTATTTTTTTTTTCTTTTTTGGTCTTAGTTTAGTTAAATAAAATCAGGTGAACAATTAACAGTTAAGAGATAAACTATGATTTTTTCTTTTGACCAAAAGTACTTATAATTAAAAACATAATGGTTTATCGATTTAGTTTGGTTTCAAATTGAACTGAACCGAACCATTATAGTTGAAAAAAATTATAACCAAATGGTTTAAGTGTAAGCTATGGTTTAGTTGGTTCAGTTCCGTTCGGTTAAAATATCTACCCGCATCTAGGAAATATTATTTTATCATTCCCACTAAATAGACTAATATTTGAGAGTATTAGTAAAAGTAGCCATTTTGAGTTCTAAATCACTTAAAATAATTCATTTTTTCTAACTTTGCACAAAATAGCCTTTTTTCAGAAAATGAGCTTTTCGCAAAACATATAACATATGGTTTTCATAATGGACATATATATGATATATTGTCAACAGTAGATATATGTATGATATATTATCAACGATGGACATGATAATGTCAACAATGGACATATGTATGAAATATTGTCTTATGTGGACAGAATTTACATATTTTTTGTTGATATTTATCTATTGTGGACAAATGATTAATGTGGTCTACGGTCAAATACTCAATTTGACCAAAAAGGATTATTTTGTAAAAGTTTGAAAAAAGAGGTATCTTTAGTGATTTAAATTTAAAGGGGCTAGAGGTAATTGATTCTATGTTTTTTATGATCCAGAGGTTTAGATCGAAATCCAGCTTATTTTGGAGAATCAACACCAATAACTAGTTTGATTTTAATTTTTTTTTTTTGTGATGTCCAACATACAACTTAGTTTCCAGGAAAACCAAATGCGAAACTACCATATATATGTTTTATCTAAGTTGCTCCGTTGTTAACTCGATTTTTATCTCAAGATATACACAAAAACATAGGATTATATGTTAGTTTATTGATAGAAAAAACAACAAACGGGAGGTTCTGTATCTCCAAAATTATACACAATGAAGATCAAAGAACATAAAATTCACAAACTTGTACTTAATAAAATGTAGCCGCACAAGACACAAAACACACAAGACATAAATTGAAAATAGTAGCTATTCATATAAGACAAAACCATTAACTCATAATCTTTAAGTAAAAAGATATATTAATTAGTTCTTTGCTTACTCGATAGCACTAAACTCCTCAATCATATTCATCTTCTTACCACGATTGTTCAACATCGCATGAACCTTAGAGCAAGTACAAGGCATTAACATACAACCACGGGCACCATGAACTCCAGTCATACTCGAACCACCGAGCTTACGAGCAATCACAACCGAATTAACCACATCATCAGTTGGATGATAGATAGTCAAAAGCTGAAAGCCTTTGAGATCAGAAGAGTCAACAATAGGATATAAGAAACCTCTAAGAGCATGAGCACTTCTTAACATAAGAAAAGCTCCAGGAGCCATATGTTTCTCTAAGTGCTCAATAGCTTTAAACTTTGACTCTTTATCCATCCCAACAAGAGCAGCTAAGAACACGACGTCGTATTGGTCAAGTCCTTGTGTTGCGTTGAGTACATCTGTTGTATGGAAGATCATACGTTTTGAGAGGTCAGGATCACGAGAGACAAGGTTTGAAGCAAGTGTGTTTGCGTTTGAATCGATATCGAAGTTGTGGAACGTTGTGTTTGGGAGATGAAACTTAGCCAAGACGATGGATGTGAGAGGCATCGGACCAGAACCAATGAAAGCGATTTTGGTCGGGACATGGCTTGTTTGTTGACTTAGAAGATCGAACTCGAGCTTCCCTAGCTTGAGGTAGTTGTTGTAATAAGGAAAGATGTGTAAATGATCAAGCGGGTTTTGTTCCAAAGATCCCAAAAGTGTGGAGAAGTGTTGCTCTAAATAACCTTCAGCTTCACCACAAAGCTTGATGAGATGAGATCTCATGTCTTTGACTTCTTCACATAAATATGTGACATCGATGTTTGTGTCTGTGGGTAAGCACGTGGACACAAGTTGTGTGAATAAAGTGTCGACATTTTTGGAAGGTTTTAAGCTTTCAAGCTTTGAAATTTGGTAGTATAAGTCGACGATTTGCTTCACAACGAGATCATGAGATTGGCAAGACATGTCGACACTATGAGGTTATGTTGAAGAGAGATGATAATATTGTATTGTCTTAAATAAAACTTTTTAGATTTTGAACAAATCTTGTGTTTGTGGCTTTAAATCTCACAAAGGGTCGTTATTTATTGACAATTGTGGGGACATATAACATATTCTTAGGCTAAAATTATTTACCTCTCAATGATTCGATTCATACACGTCATTTCGTTTGTAAGGAAATTATTTATAATCAAAGATTTATAAAATCATCTCTAAATATATTATATTCAAATTTAATGATTTTGAAGTTAAAAAAGAATCATGCATTTGTATTTTGAAGTGTCTATCTGCATAATCATCATTTATTATTTGATCAACTAAATTGTGGCACTACCCACAACTTCGACTACACCAAATTTGTCAATGTTAAATTATACATATATGCATACAGCTTTCCAATTATATCATTATTATTATTATAAGTTCATGAACCAATATATATTGTCAACAATTAGATCGGTTAACTCTAATTTATAACTAAATTTTTAAAAGCACTTAACAATATGCATGGTGCGAGGGGTGAAACTTTGTGTATACCCTTTTCTATTATGTAATCCACCATGGATGAACTAACCTTGGAACATTGGCAATTGGCACCGTATAAATTTTTTTCTTTTGTTATTAAGTAAGAAAAGAAAATATCACATACTTGAAACAGATATGATTCTATAAAGTCGAATTCAAAAAAAAAAAAAAAAAAACAACAACAGAGATGACACTCAATTATTTAATCATATTTCCCTGATATGTTTATATATACATACATCTTCTTTTATATTTTTGGATAATCTATTTTTGGACGCAATTTATATCGATTTTCGATATCTTGAAATAACTTTTATTTGTTAAAATTGCATAGATCATTAGTAAAATATTAACACCATCGTTGTACGTCTGAATGGAATAAAAGAAGGAAATATTCATAGATATACTATTTTTCTTGTACGTGTTAATTTGTATAATTGTTTGTTTTTAGGTAATTGTCGATTTCATTCATATAACAAGATGACGTGTTGTTAACTTGGTAAATGGTAATAAATTAAGGCATGTCCCTTAACATTGATATATGTCAACACCAAAATCTAGAAATTAAAATATATAGAAGAAATATGATTTAGTTGGATATCATATTATATATCGTTGAATTAAGAACACACGTACGCCATATATTAGATTCCGTTCACTCACACGATTTTTGTTAAGAATAAACCTAATATATACAAAATAATAAAATAAAAACTTTTAATTTTTCAGGTTTTTACAGGAAACCGATACTCTGAAATTAAAAGTTTGTCATTCCTACACATGAAATTAAAAGCTCTCTTTTGGGTGATAATGTTTATTATCTAACAACATAATTTAAAGGTAGAATTTTATACGGACTGCATAGAAGTTATTAAGATGGTGAAGTTTTTAAGAATTTTGGGTGATAATGTTTATTATCTACACATGAATTTTATACGACTGATCAGCTTTCCAATCATACATGCTGAATTTCAGAAGATTCAAGAATATGTTCTTGAGTTTTTCATTAAATCTTATTCTTGGTATGTTAAATTTTAGAGCAAATTCCCTAATTTGAGGTATTAGAGGTCTAGTTCAAGATTGATTTTGACTGGCACCAATTTTTAGGCTGCTTTTTAGTTTTTGTTTTTGCAAGAACCAATTTTTCACCATTCATGATTTTGCATAATCTATTTCTTAAAAACTAAGTTGTAGGAGCTTTTACTAATTGAGCAAAGAAACCAAAAACCAAAATTTTCTAGTTTTCCTTCTACAGTATCCGTGAGTTATTTTTTCTTATTTACCAAATTTAGAATTATTTTATCTATTATTTTATTATTTATTTAACTAAAATACCCAAAACATTCGTTATACTTTACGTAAATAAAAAAAACCATCCACACTTAATTCCACATATATATTTAACTTTTTAAACTTCTAAAAATAGTCATTATTTTGGATTTTTCACCTTTGAATTTTTCTATGCTTTAATTTATACAAATAATCAACAGTTTTTTACTTTCAGCATTATAGAATAGTTATGTCATGAACTCTGACTAACGAACGTTTAAAATAGTGTTTAATATATTCTAAAATTTTATATACTATTCTATAATTAGCATGTTAAAGTTTTATATAAAGAATACTTTATATATTTTTAATGTTATATATGAATATTTGACAAGTCTTATTTTTAATTATTTGGGAAAAAATATTTTTAAACGAAAAAATATTAAAAAACCAAAACTATAAATATTGTCATGATTTTGAAAACTAAATTTACTGCAAAAACCAAAAAGTAAAAGCTAAAAACCAAAAAATAAAAACTAAAAACCAAAAACTGGTTGACCATTCACTACCATTATTTTTACGGAGATGTTTTGACGCTTCTTTAACTTAAGTACTAATGAGAATTAAACTTTTGTTGACAGGGAAAACTTAGTTCCATTCACTTGCATGGTGTGTATCATCTACCAAACGTTAATTATTGGAAAATTTATGAGAAATTACTATTCCAATTGACATAACTAGATGTTACATATACACTTATTTATGTATATACATGTATGATGTCTTAGTGTCTCTTGCTGATAATGAATGGCCAATTTGACGTCCTTCTCAGCGTAAGTTGCGTATATGTTCGTAAAAAACAAAAAGTGATATTGTTTTCATGACTTCAAATCAAAATTGCTACAGTAAACTTCTTGTAGAAATGCTTTTAATATTTCCGTTGTCTTCTGTTTTCTGTTTATATAGTTATAATTTAGACCACACCAACACAATTATTGGGTGCACCAACAGAATTGTCATAGTCAAAAGTCAAAACCATGAAGAAAGATTGGTTGCCTACCTAGACAATATTTATTATGTACACACTTTCATATTTAGATAACCATATACATGCGTTTTCTATTTTTAACAATAAATACACACATAAATACACAATAATTGTTTTTCTGATTTTGTAGATGGTGCTTGTTTGGGGGTTCGAGCTATCCCGAAGAGTCTTCTAGCGTTACATGCGGAAGTTGAAGCGGTTCTCTCGGTGATGACGAGTTTTCTTTCTTTGTACATGTTAGAGGTTGAGCTGGCGATTAATTTCTCAATTATCTTGTAGATGGTGTTAGCTATCACTGATTGGCCGCCATTCTCTTCATTTTTAGATGACTTTGTACGTTTGAAGAGTTTTTTCAGATCATTCTCTCTAGTCTTTTCATGTAATCCCTAAATCTCTGAATCACGTGGATGATTTCCTTGATCATTCTGATAGAGGATTACCCTATTATTCATGTTTTGTATAACTTTTAAGTTTTCTTTCATATTTATTATTCAATTAACAAAAAAAGAATGTGAATTAAAATTTCACACCTTTAATTACTTTTTTGCCAAACTCAAAATACTTTCATTGAGATAAATAAGGGAGTTGTAGTGGTACATAGTTTAAAAATAAAGAATCATTATATAATTATATAATAGTAAAAAAATTAGTTTTGTGGTTTAACAACTTCCTAACTAAACAGATGATAAAACTGATAAAGCTCTCTCAAAATCTTCAAAGTTTTATACTTTTTATATGTTTTTTAATACACTTTTTATATGTTGTATGTAATAATGAATATTATTGTACATATGATACTATACTTTGCATGCCATTTGTTGTATAGAAATATGATATATGATACTGTACTTTGTTGTGACAAAAAAAAAATACTGTACTTTGTAATCATAGTCCTTGTATTATTATATACCATGATAACCGAAAGCAAAGACTATGTTGAATTGGTCACAATTTGTGATTATATAACAATAAAGAGATGACTGCATTTAAAAATTTCATATATAAATAGTAAGCAAACACATAAAAGTTAGAAAATACCGATGTGATGTTTTTCTTTTTTTGTTTTTTTGGGTTCAAACAGATGTGATGTTCTCAGGAAACTTTTCAGTGGTCAAGTCATACATAATCAAGCCAAAAATAAAGAAGAAAAACATAGAGATTGATTGGCTATGGTTTATCAGTAAAAAACACATTAGTTCATTAGTTTGATTCGAATTTAACCGAACCATTCCGGTCAAGAATAATCATAACCAAATGGTATATGTGTAAACTAGTGTTCAAAAAAATATTAGGCGTTAGGCGGGCGGTGACCTTCCGCCTAATGTCTAGGAAAACTAATCGGAGTCTAGGCTATTGTAAATGATTTAGACGGTTTTTAAATAAATTATATTTTATATATGATAAATTAATTATATATAGTATAAATATAACAAATAATATGAATTACATGATTTAGAATTAATAATTAGAAAAACATTAATCATTTTCTATTCTAAAACATTTAATTCGAGATTAAAATTCATAAAAATCAATTTTTTATAATATATATATATATATGTATATATGTTTTTTTTCAATTAATTTTTTTTTCAATATTACCGCCTAAACCGCCTAATCACCACCTAATCGCCGTTTCAGCCCTATTAGTACAATTCCCATCTAATCCGCCCGATTACTATAAAATCTAATCAAATAGTCTCCACCTAGAACGATTTTTTGAACACTAGTGTAAACTATGATTTGGTTTAGGTCAATTTAAATTCGATTAGTTCGGTTCAATTAAAATTTCCACCCAAACATACCGATGGCGTTAGTAAATCTCGTATTAGAGGGATTTGCTCTAATTAAGACAAAATTATAAGGTCTTGGAGATCGTGTATGGAAAATTCCAACCAATAATGAACAATGTGCTCTTGACTACTTTCCTTACAAAACTCAAACCATTATTTGTACTCAGAGAAAATACTATAACCGGACAACCGTATGATTTGGCTTCCACCAACCTTTAAATAAAAATATATTTATTGCGATGAAGATCTTGACTATCTTTTTGCTAATTGTATATTTTTGATTTAAGAGTATATATGGGAATATTAAACAAAAAGGGAATCTTGCAAGCTATTGTAAGATTCAAATAAATAACCTATAAACAAATTTCTATATATATATATATATATTCAGCATCTCTTTATACATTTATGATAAGCAGAAAATTAATATTAAATTGATTTTTATTTCCAATCATGATATTCATAAAAACTGTAAGATGCCAAAACAGCAAGATTCTATATACATAAATATAAACATGATAACCACTCGCAATTAAACGATTAAATTCATCTTAATTAGTGCCTCTCACGCAAAATATACACCGCGTAAAATCAGTATTTGATATAAATCAAATTAAATATACATTTTAATGACTCTTGTATATATATTCTCTCTATAAGAGTAAAGAAATAACACAAAACATTTTATTATCACATTTTATTATCATAACCAAAAATGTCTTCTTACGGCAAACCCGACGAGTATGAGGAAACAAGACATGAAGGTCGGAGATCAAAGAAGAGAATCGCCATTATCGCTATATCTTCCATTGTTCTCGTCGGTCTGGTCATTGGAGTCGTCGCTCGAACTGTAGTAGCTAACGGTAACGGAACGAAACAGCAGATGGAGAGTAACGGAGATTCATCAATCTCTGTATCGGTGAAAGCTTTGTGTGACGTTACATTTTATAAAGACAAATGTATCGAGACCATTGGATCAGCTCCAAACGCAAGCCGAATGAATCCAGAGGAGCTTTTCATCTTCGCTGTTAATGTCACTGTCATGGAGCTTTCGAAGGTTCTTAATGGATTCTCTAATGGTGAACATATGGATAACGCTACATCAGCAGCAATGAAGACTTGTGTGGAGGTTATTGAATTAGCTGTTGAAGAACTCAACGATACAATGACGATAATCAAAAACAAACCGAAGACTGAAGATCTAAGGACGTGGCTTAGCTCTGTGATAACGTATCAAGAGACGTGCATGGAGACATTAATGGAAGTGGAGAATCCGAGTTTGATAAGTTTTGGAGAAACTCATATGAGTAACGCTACGAAGATGACTAGTAATGCGTTAGCGATTATAACGTGGCTTGGGAAGTTAGCTGATACTGTTAACTTGAAAGGACGTCGTTTAATGGCGACTGCTAAAGAAAGCGTTGCGGCTGACTTGCCAATGATGATGATGGATGGTAGGAGACTTTTGGAGAGTGGTGATTTGAGGAACCAAGCGACGATTGTTGTGGCTAAAGATGGGTCTGGGAAGTATACGACGATAGGTGAAGCTTTAATGGAAGTGGTGGAGAAGAATAACGAACCTACGATTATATATGTTAAGGAAGGAGTTTATTTTGAGAATGTTATAGTTGAGAAGCCAAAATGGAATGTTGTGATGGTTGGAGATGGACAGAATAAGACTATTGTCTCTGCTGGACTCAATTACGTCGATGGAACCACCACGTTCCAAACCGCTACATTTGGTAAGTACCGTGTTAGAATATCTCACATTATTTCAATTTGTGATTTAGGGTTACTTCGTTATGTAGTCTCATTTGATAATGTTTGGAGTTTAAAAGTTTTAGGGTTATTTTGGTAGCTTCATGTGATATTGTTTAGAGTTTGAATTTTTAGTGTTATTTTGATATCTAACCTAAACATGATAGTGTTTTGAGTTTAGAAGTTTTAAGGTTATATCTATGTGTAGCCTCACATGATAAATAGTGTTTGGAGCTTGAGTGTTTAAGGTTATTTCGATGTGTAGTCTTATATGCTAATGTTTGGAGTTTGGAAATTAGATTTTGTTGATATAATTACCAGAATGTTACTTTAATTTGTTCTGTTATTAATTTACTTCTTTGTATTGTGTATATAGCTGTGTTTGGAAAAGGGTTCATGGCTAGAGACATGGGCTTCCGCAACACAGCTGGTCCAACAAAGCATCAAGCAGTAGCTCTAATGGCAACTGCAGATTTCGTCGTGTTCTACAAATGCACCATTGATGCATTCCAAGATACACTCTACGTCCATGCCAAACGTCAGTTTTTCCGCGACTGCGACATCATTGGAACAGTCGATTTCATCTTCGGAAACGCAGCAGTAGTATTCCAAAATTGCAAACTCTTACCACGTCGTCCTTTACAAGGCCAAAAAAATATGGTAACAGCTCAAGGCCGTACTGATCCACACCAAAACTCAGGAATCTCTATCCACAATTGTACCATTACGCCTTTTGATAACTTAACCGATGTCGAAACGTTCTTAGGCCGGCCCTGGAAGAATTTCTCCACAACTGTGGTAATGAAATCTTTCATTGATGGATTTATTAGCCCACAAGGTTGGTTTCCTTGGTCTGGAGATACTGCACCAGACACTATCTTCTATGCTGAGCATTTGAACTTTGGACCAGGAGCCTCCACCGTTAACCGAGTTAAGTGGAATGGTTTAAAGACTTCTTTAACAGATAATGAAGCTAATCGGTTTACAGTGAAGCCTTTCATCCTCGGCAATGACTGGCTACCGGCGACCAATGTTCCTTTCCAATCTGATCTTTGAGTCTTATTGCCTGAATTAAAAGAGTTGGTCGGAAATTTGATGCTAGTTGTTCTTTAATTTGTTTTGTACTGAACATATAAATTATTTAATTTGTATTGTGCATTTTTCAATGTTTCAGGATTTTTTTTTCACCATTATTAATGTTATCATGAATTTTATTTACTCCCTCTATTTCATTTTACCTGATATTTTAGGAATTTTTTTTGTTTCATATTAGTTGATGTTTTAGGAGTTTTATACAATGTTGTCTTTTTAGTGTTTTTGACCCTTTGAATTCTGAAGATTGATCTGTGATTGATTAGATTATTTTGGAATTTGTGATAAAACATGTTTTATTTAGATAAAATACAAAATTTAATGATTTTTTAAACTGTGTAAAAAAATCTAAAAGATCAAATATAATGAAACGGAAGAAGTATTTTTTATGAGGTGTTACAAATATTTTGCAAAAAATTGCCAAAAAAAAACTAGGTTATAAATATAATTTACTACACATATTTCCTTATAATTTTTGAGGTTTTATCTTTTTTACCTTCGTAAATATCAAAATATTATTTGTTTTTTCTAATTTTTACATATCGAAATTTAGCTGATATCAAGCAAAATTATTTTATCATAGATATACCCTTAATACATGAATTGTCCAACATTTTATTATATCATGTGACTAACATCAAATTCATACTTTTGATAACAAAAATGAATAAAAATTTTATTTCATCCAAATGGAACAAGACCAATTATCTATATATAAAATGGTAAGAAATGTTTAATTGGTATGAAGCAAACCACCATAGAAGGGAATATCGGTTTGAGGCAACCAAGTGTCTCCTAGAGTGAAATTATATACGGTGAAGTTCATAGCTTGTGCCAAGTTCATTCGACTATAACCTGACCAATGAACCCTCTTGCTTGTATTAGCCCCTGGTCCAAAGTTATCATATTCACCATAAGAGATTGTATCTAGACCAGTTGTACCATTCCATTCTAGCCACCCGTCTGGTTGGACAACATCGCTGATGTATGATTGTATGTATACTGTTCTAGAGTAAGGCTTCCATGGTCGTCCAAGGAATGTTTTGGTTGAGGTTGGGTCAGCTGCGAGGTCTGGAGCAGCTCCTATTGTACAATTGATGATGGAAATTCCGGTTTTTTGGTTTGGATCGGTTCTTCCATGGGCTGTCACTGCATTCTTCTGATTTAACATTGGTTTTCGAGCATATATGTTGCAGTTTTGAAAGACGGCAGCTGCGTTTCCAAATATAAAATCTATGGTTCCTGTAACAAAAAAGAAAGAAAAGAAAATAAATTCAAAGTCAAAATATTACCACAGTCCAAGTTTCTAACATGTTTTTTGAATCTCAATTCGAACCGAACTCGAAAAAGGTATATTTTAAAAATCGAATTTGATTTGAATCCGAACCGATTCCAAACCCGAACTAAAATAGTTAATTATCCAAATAATTTTTATATAATTACACCCAAAAATTCTGAAACTCGAAAGATCCGACCCAATCGAATCTGAATATCTGAATTTCTAGGCCTACATAAGTTAAGATCGCTCAATCCCATTATTTCAAAAATATCACAAGACGGATCTATTTTTATGTCTGTCGGAATAATATTGGATTCTAGTATTACAGTACAAACCATGAATTTTCAATTCAATATCAATTGACAATGAGAAAAATGATTCCTAGTTAGAATTATCCCATAGATATTCACCACATTCTAAAAGTTGTTTAAGCTTAGAGTAAGTGATAAGTTATATATCTTACCATATATCTCACATTCACGGTAGAATTGTCGCAGAGAGTGAACGTAAAGAGTATCTTGATAACCTTCAAAACTACATCGATAAAACGTGGATCCATCAGCATTATTCCTCACAGCCACGGCCTGATGTTTCTCTGGTCCAGCTGTGTTCCTAAACGTCACATCAACTGCAACAAATCGGTCTCCGACCACCGCTACAATCACCAAATAAAGTTACATTTAATTACTCTTAAAATTCTACCAAAATAATAATAATAATAATAATAAATACTTACCAAATGTAGAAGAATTATAAGTAGTCCAACCATCAATAAAACTATGGTTTCCAGTAATAATAGTTTTATTAATTCCATCTCCAATAAGCATAATATTCCTCTTTTTATTTGAAATGACAACATATTCTTCATAAAGACCTGCTCTTGCATAGATTACGAAGTAGCCATCCTCCGGGAATGTTTTGTTAGGTGCAGCAGCGACTGCTTCAGTTATGGTGGTGAAGTCATCGGCTTCATATGGACCGACGGTCACTGCTTTTCTTACGAGGATTGAGCCACCGCTCGTCTCTCCTAGTTCTCCTAATTTTCTGTCGTTTCTACAAGCCTTGCTCTTGTCGCAAGTTTTACGTAAAACCTACAAGTAAGGTTCTTTATAGTTAATCTTAGATTATTACAATTATAATAAAGTATGTACATATTCGTACATAAATTAATTAGCATGTTCATACTTGTAAGAGTGATGTACATAAAGGAATCCATGTGGGAGTATTAATTGGTCCGAAAAAATCGTGTGGACCCATGTGTTTTATTCACATAAAAAAGATTTATAATGATCAATATAATATTTAATTAAATAGTGTGAATCAAATTTCTTTATTAAATATTTTTTAAGATTTATATAATCTAAGTTTATAGATTAATGTTTGAAAGTAAAAGTCAATTCTAGCTATTTATAACAAATTTTTAATATAATGATATGGAGAAGTGTTTTGGTTAGTGCTTAAAATTTCATATACAATGTTTTTTTTTTATTAGAGCTCGATTTCACGTAATGGTGTTTGATAAACATGATATTATTTAATATTTAGGATATGTGATATTGTTAAGTTTTCGAGGGTTTGGAATATGGATTGATGTTGGCAATGTGAGTGTAATTGACCAAATAATATATATACAACTAATGTAGAAGAATGTTAAAAATACTTTCTTACCTTGATTAGAGTCTCGAGTGGTTCGCGAACTGGTTTGTGACCATCACCAAAGATTTTCCCTTTGTATCCTTTATACCTCTTTAGATTACGAGTAAGCGCATGATCCACAAGCCCTATCGACACACTATAAAGGTCTGTGAGATTCCACATCGGCGTTCCAAGTGCCGTAGCAAAACCACTCTTAGCATCCACAAGACCATCTAGACACGTTTGCTGGTTCGTCACTACACCTCCAAGAAGACTCACCACACGATCAACGAGTGCTTCTGTCATTAGCTCTGCTGCTTTTAGCTCCTCTACGACTGATTCAAGGTAATCAACGTTAAGATCTGCTAGTTCGCCACAATCAGCCACTGCACTAACTTCTTCTGGTGGTGACGCGCCGGGATCATTCACAACGCGCTCTGCAAAGCGGTTGATGACTTTGGAAAGGCGACGCGCTTGCTTGAGGGATTGTTTTACTGTGAACTTTTTGTAATGGTAAGGATCTGATGGTGAGTATTTGAAAGCTGAGAGCATTGTACGGCAAAGCTTTGGGTAAGGAGTGGATTTACAAACTATTTCTGGTGAAGGAGGTTGCGGCGGAGGTTGGGAGGGAGGTTGTGACGGAGGCAGCGACGGTGGTTGTGACGGAGGTTCTGTTGGAGGCTGTGATGGAGGTTGTGTTGGAGGCTGCAACGGAGGTTGTGTAGGAGGTGTGGACTCACAAGCCATTTCTGGTGCTTCTGATGCATCTTGTTGAGGAGGTTGTGACGGTGAGACTAGAAAAGCCCATGAAAGGCAAAGAAGAGTTAAGAGCAAGAGAGACGAAGAGAAGTGTTGTGTTTTCATTTATTTTTTTGTCTAATTAAGTTTTTTTGTTTTGTTTGACTTAGCTTCTCCTATATACTTGTATGCATGGTATTGGAGATATATATAGAGGTAGCATATATTTATTTATAATGCATGGTTACAGAGAGGAATTTATGAATAATGTAATGCATGTTGCCTTGTTTAGGAATTATTAGTGCAAGGAAATATTATACTCAATTTTGTAGAGTTATAGGGCGAACGATCTATATCTCTCGATTGTTTCGAAAACATTCAAATGTACCCAGAACTTTATCTCAATATAATTGCCCCTGATTTAAGATCTAAACTTCTAATTTTCTCTCAATCGATGCCAAAAATTAATTTTCCCCCACGCATTGTACCACGGTTCAATTCGTGGTAAGACATAGCTAACCAGTTGCGCAATAAATTGAACCGAACCAATGCCCAACACATTCGGATACTCAGACCCGAATTAACATTCAAGTCTTCGTCTTCGTCTTCTTCTTTTCCTTTTTCGCGAATCTCTCGTTTCTTCTTCTGGGTTTGCAGGTTTTGATTCGAATTCTCAAAATTTCTTCTCTTCCTTGTTTTGTATTGTTGGTATATAGTTTCAATTTTGCTGTTTCTTTTCGATTTGCAGAATGAGCAATCTATCTACTGGGAATTCACATGTTGTGTGTAGGGGACATGATGTGGTCGGGATTCCATCGAAATGTTGGTGTGGTTCCGGTGTTGTCTATAAAACGTCAAAATCTGAGAATAATCCAGGCTGTAGGTACTATCGTTGTTAGTTAGCATATATGAACAAGGTAAAGAGACACCCAGTTGATGTGTATCGATGTGTTTATGACTGTGTAGTGACCTCAATTGTTTGTTGTAGCTTGGCTCTTGAGCACATATTCAAGTGGACAAATGAAGCCATTTTTAATGAAATTAATAGAATGAGCAACTCAATTGAAAGGATTGAGAGGCATTTGAATGACTTGGATAACAATGGTTTTGAGCATCAAAAGAAAGAACTTGAGAACATTGTCATGGAATCTGAATGGAAGATGAAGAAGTGGATTGTTGTTTCCTTAGTTGCAGGTGCTTTGGTCATTGTAGGTATCATGAAATTGTAATGGTTTGTGATGATTATGGCAATGACTGAGCTATGGCTCTCGACAATGCTTCTGTTTGTTTGTAATGTTTTGACATTAGTGTAATGCTTTTGTAATGCTTCTGCTTGTTTATCTTTTGACATTGGTGTATTGCTTTTGTAATGCTTCTGTTTATTTGTCTTTTGACATTGGTGTATTGCTTTTGGTAGGTGTAATGCTTATGAAATTGATATATTCTGTTTGGCTATTGCTTTTGGTTGGTGTGATGCTTATGATAATGATATATTCAAGTTCAATGTGAATGCATTGAAATCTGTCAAATTTGACAACTCGAGATTTTGAAAGATACATCTAAAAGCAGGAGACATGTGATAGTGGACACTAAAGTAATACAAATGCATTTGAATAATAAAAAGCTTAATAAACCCTTTGTGTCATTGAAAGGTTAAGAAACAATTAAAGAAATCCAATAACCATAACTCAAAAGCCATTAATAGGTCAGTACAATACAAAAGACATGTGCCTAGACATGTGCCATCCACGACAAAAACCATAAATTGACCTAACATCCATCTAAAAACCGACACAAAACAACAACAAAACAACAAGTCTTCATTCATCTTCAAGTCTTCATTCAGCTTCAAGGCTCTTGAGTAAGGATTCCTTGTGAAGACTCCCCATGAAACTGAGCACCTTGCTAAGAAGATTCTCCTTCAGTTGCAGTTGCAGAAGATTCTCCTTGTTGCTGAGATGATGAAGTTCCTCTTTGTGCATCCTACACAAGGTAAACAGATCTGGTTTTCATTTGGGATTACAATAAATAGATCTGGTTTTCTTTTAGAAAGGTAAAGTGACATACCCTTGCTCTTTTACCCGTGTGGAATCTGGAATTGTGAGAAGGAGCTCCACATATCCCGCAGTGCATAACTCTCTTCTTGGTTGGATCTCTTGGTTGGACTCTCGGTCTGTCCTTTCTTTCTCTTCTCAATCTTGTTTCTCTTTTTCTTTCCAGCTTGTGAGCATAGACATGGCTTTGTAAGTGTACTTTCCCCTGTTATAGGCCAATACTTAGCTCCTCGAAGTGGTGTTATGCCGTTGGTATTAGTTTGTCTCCACCTTGAAGTCTTAAACCAATGAGCAACATAATCCAGGACCTCCAACTTTTGAGCACTAATCACCTGTTGGCAAGGAATTCCAGTGATATCCCAATGCTTGCACGAGCATGTATTACCTTGTAGATGCACACGGAAGGAGCAGTTGCCATTAACAACCTGAAACATTGAGTGTGTAGACCTAAACACTCTACAATCTGCAACTACGTCGTATGTTCGCGTGAGATAGTCTTCAACATAAGGAGTGCAGCTGCCTTGATGATCTGTAGCAGTCATAAATCTTGTTATGATCCTCACCATAGCTTGGTGAGCTATTATCTCAAGCATTGGCACCATTGGCTTCATCCGTGCCTTGAGAATTGTGTTATTGAAGGACTCTACGAAGTTGTTGTCTACGTCTTCACAGCAGCTCCCAACATTGTAAAATGCACGACACCAAGTCTCATGTTTCTCATTGAGTACATCCTCATATACAGCTTGATCATACGCCATCAAATGGTTCAAATTTTCTCTTTACTCGGCATCGTTATAACTCCATGCTAGATTCCAGATAAATGGCTTCATCTCTGTCTTCTTGGCGTGTCCCTTACCCTTGATGTTTGCATATATGTGGCAGACACAATGCCTATGCTCTATCCAAGGTAGCACCGAATCCACAACATTGATCAAAACAACAACACACGTTAAACCATGAACAACAACATTCAAAGATCGTACAACTACATTCAGAAATTAATTTTTGGCATCGATTGAAGGAGAAATAGAAGTTTAGGTCTTAAATCAGGGGCAATTATATTGAGGTAAAGTTTTGGGTACATTTGAATGTTTTCGAAACAATCGAGGGGATCTAGATCGTTCGCCCAGAATTATACAGGAACAAATATATTATAATGTGTTATTTCAAGTCTAAGTGCTTTTGAAAATAAAATTATATTTGCTAGCTGTATTATGGGTATACACATGATTCTTCTAGTCTAGGAATTAGTTTGTTTTTATCGCTTATTCATTTGTGGACTCGTTAAATCGGTTCAGAAAAAAAGTTTTTGATTTTACTTATAATATTTGTAGTATATTGTTGAACCGGATTATCTGAACTATCGTAATTATATATATATATATATATATATATAATTTCATTTCTATCATAGATGATAGAAATTGTAAGATGCTATTCTTAATAAGTTACCGTAAAATCCAAGTGGATTGCACCAGGTGGTCAAGTCGTATGTTTGACTAAATTATATTGATATTAATATATGATATAGTTCAAATTTCGATGTTATGATATATGAGAGAGTCGAACCTAGGTCCATAGTTACTTTATAGCGAGTTTATCAAAAAATAGTTTAAAATATAAATCGTACAAAAATAGAATATTGTTTTTGTACCTTGTAACATTTGCAAATTACGGCTAACAATACCTTAATTCTGAAAAACTTATAGAATGACACCAATGATAATCTGCATAATTCACAAACCAAATGCGTAACGATCAATAAGAATGAATTAGTCAAAATGAATACATGTGAAGTGCTGCGGATCTTTGGGGCGAAGGCAAGACCCGTTTAAGATTTTCATATCATATTTTTTTGGTAAAGTAAGATTTTGGAAATCTTAATTAACACTTTGGTTGTTACACTTACAAGCTAGGCTCTAATTAATTATACTCTTTCTTAATGATAGTTAGTTATCACGATCGATTTTGTTTATTATAAAATCCCATAATATTACCTAACTTCCTGTAGACATAAAAACTAGAACCAAAAACAGGTATTCGATTTAGTTTCCATTCCAAATAAATGAATGAACGAGTTTAGTATTTTGGTATTTTTATTTTTTGGTTCGGTTTTGGCTTTAACTGGAGGTAACCAAATGGAAACTAAAGTAATTTTTACTAATTATACTAACAATATGTAATAAGTAATAACTAATACTCTTGGTTACAAACCGAATTGGTTGGTTACTTTTCTCATATTTTTTCGGGTGTTTAACTATAAATAATCATATTTTTTAAGGTGTTTGGTTACTTTTGGTTTAGTAACCACTCAGAACCAAACCAAACTAAATTTTAATCGATATTTATTTGGTTATCACATTTCTAAAACTAAAAAATATATAATTTAATAAATAAATATTAAAATAACTCAAAATCAAAAAATTGACCCGAACCGAATGCATAAGACTATACAAAACTAGAAATATATTGCACATAACTGAAACTTAAACGAAATGTCTTTGTCATACTATATATATATATATATATATATATATATATTATTTCGTCAGAATATTATTTTGTAAGAAATCATTCATATGTAGCAAATACAACAATTCTTAGTTGGCAAGTTTGTCAAACAAATAAAAGAGCTGGATTTTTGTTTACAATGTGATACAAACCGTAAGACTTGCCGAGTTTTTTGGTTTGGTCGGCCAACGAAAATCGAGTTAAGTGTTCAACTTTTTGATAACACAACGTAAAACGAAATACTCTTTCGATTTCCAAAGGTCCGTTGGTGGTAATATAGTAATTAGTGTCAAACGAGTGTAGCTTAAATGATCTATATACCAAACCGGTTTCCAAAATTATTGTCTTCTATTTCCGGTTTTACTCTCGCAAACCTCAACGTCGACGAGAAACACTGAGCAAACCGGCCGGTGATCGGAGAATCGTGACTCGCTACGTAAGTACGATAGTTGCTGGATTCCATTACCGTGCCAAAGAATCCTATCGCACCTGACGAAAATATCACGGAACCGGTTTAGATGAACCGAACCATAACCAATCCAAATTAAAAGAAAATTGAATTTATCCGGTTTATTATACCAAGCCGGAGTTCTTCTCTTCTTCGTCTTCTTCTTTTCTTTGGTTTCTCCGGCGTAAGCATCTGAGTTAAAAGTGTATTTATAAGTTGGTGCGAAGAAGATTTTGCCTTCATACCATCCTTTAAACACTCTTCCTGCGTCTCTTTCAATCTTCAGCTGTAATTCGTTTCAGATTCATTAAACCGGTTTAGTCTGAAATTTGATTTCTTGTGAGGAAAGGAACTGATTGTGAAAACCTGATCTTTGTTGAGAAGAGTGTCCCATGAGTTTTTATCCAACAGTGTCTTTGTTTCTGAGTAACTCAAAGCTATTCTGTAGTTCAAATCTCCGAGCCAAATCACTCGACTAAGAGTAGAATTTGACAAGCTATCAGCTTAAGAAGGAATACAGTGAACAAAATTGGTATATGTGTTGTTAAATCTTACTCATGCTTAACGATTCGATCAGGAACTCGAGTAAAAGAAGTTCTGCAGATTCTAGGGAAAGTTGTATTCTTAAGAATCTCAGTTACATCTGAGTTTCTACGCCGTTCGTCTCCTTCTCTTTCACCAGAAGCTAAATGACTACAGATGAAGCAGAAGCTTGTCTTGTAAAGCTGCAAACTCACAGCTATGCATCCCTATGATAGGAGGAAGAGAATATCAGAAACAAATATTTTAAGTGAGAATAGTTAAAGTACTGTACCTTGTTTCCTAAGCAACCCATGATTCCACGAGTGACGCAGGAGATTCTGAGATGTGAAACATGTTGAATAAGTTCTTTTCTCATCCACACAGTGAGGAATATACCCACCATCTGCTTTGATGCCACTAAACCATACTTCATAGTCATCTGATTGCTTACAAGTGAAGCAACTTTTCTTTCATCATCATCATCATCATCTTCATCTTCATCATCATCGTCATCGTCATCATCATCTTCATCATCAGAAACTACACCGGATTGGTTAAGTAAAGCTTCTGGACATCTGAAACAAGATTCTCTTCCGTACTTTTTTACTATCTCTTCAGAGAAAGTACTGCAGTTACAGATCTTCAGTTTTCTCCTACACTCAGTTCTGAAACTCTCACTAATCTTCTTCAAAGAAGGTTTTGCAAAGAACATCGATCCAGCTCCAAAAGAGGGAGTTTTTGGACCAAGTCTTCCTCCAGAAGATGATGATTTGTTCAATGATTGATTGATCATAGCTAACCATTTAGCAGCAGGCTCGTTATCTCCAAGAACAAGGACATTTCCAGCATTCAATGGAACAATCTCCTGAAAACTATGAGAAAAGATTCAATCCATGAACTCTAATACATAGAAAGCCGAACAAATTGAGAGAATTGTGACTTTTTGTACCCTAGAACGTATATATCAAATTCACTGTGGACATGAAGCAAAGCATCGAGATTAAGACCAGAGTGTGGAGATTTTCCTCCAACGTTCCATGTCGCCACAAAGACTCTTCATAGAGTCACAAAACCAAAACATTAGAAACAAAAACAGAGCATCTCTGGTTTGTATTACAGAACAAATCAAATTCCATTCAAAGAAACAAGAAATAATACAGATGTATATATACCTTAAGGATTGTGCTTGCTGAGTAGGCATTGAAGATCTGATATTGCTTGAAACTAACAAAGGTTCAACTACTATTTCGGATTGAGACCCTGCAAATGTCAATATAGCTTCAAAATATGAGACAGAGACAACAAAATTCTGAAGATACACACACAGAGGAACATACTATTAAATATATAGAGTGGATCCGACATGTTTGTTTTCAAAGGATTAAAGGGACTTTCTTTGTAGGGTTCTTATGGTCTGAGAGAAAAAATTCAAGAGCTTTCTTTCTTCTTCAAGTCTGGTCTTCGAACACAAATCTTAAAAAACGTAAAAAAACTAGAGGAGAAGGAAGAATTCAAATGAAAAGGATGCTTTTTATTATTTGTATTTTTTTTTTCTTATATCAAGAAGAGATCTTTATCTGGTTAAGAAGCAAAGATAAGACAAAAATTAAAAAGAATATATTCTGAAAAGGCTGAAAATAAGAACACTGTTCCCTTCATTTGATACTTATATGCCCCTTTTTCATTATACAAATCTTCTTCTTCTTATCTTTTGTTTATAAATTCTATTTTATGTGGTCTATAAACCTGGATTACATTATCTTTGAATCATAGACTATTATGCTTCCTTTGACCGAACTTATATTACTTCAATTAGAAAGTAACGTTTTTTATATGCCTAGTAGAGGGCTCTTTAAGATGATGATGTTACTGTCATCGAATCGGAGCCTAGAACATAGGTAAGATGCGTTTAGATTTACAATATCATTTGGAATTTCTTTTACCAATTCTTAAATTTATGTATTCCGAAACCAAATAAAGTAATAAGGTAAAAGATAACACAAACAAAACGAATCAAACCAACTCTACTAGCCTAGTCACAGAATCTGATGCTTTGTTTTCCTTTTCACAAAGATAGGCAACACTACAGATGTGGATGAAGGAATATTACAAAACAAAAGCGGTTCTATTCACTTCCAAGTGAAGACTATTGATCAAGAGTGGTTTCCACAACAGGGACTGGGTCTGGTGTATGCCCATGAACTCGGAATCTGTAGATGCATGTGTGCGAGTTGCTTCCATGGTTGGAGGTGAAGTCTAGCCTGATAGTATCAACCAGACCAGAGTGTGATGAGTCTAAGATGTTGAATGTCTGAGCGTTTGACCTATCTAGGTCGTATGTGAACTCAGTTAGAAGTTGAATCTTCTCTGTCTCAGCTAAGGATTCCTGTCCTTGTCCTTGCAGCCATCCTGATACTCGGCAATCTTTTGGAGCACTTGATCTATCGTAAGCGACGCTCTATTCATTTTCACAATGCATAAAAAACAGTAAGTAACCATAGTCCCAAAATGCTCAGAGATTAATATTTAAGCAATATGGCTTCTCTTGTGCAGATTTTTTGCAGCTAACGACCTAAACTAAACCTCTATTCTAAACCAATCAATTTCACAAATTTGTACCTTGCCTCTACCTTCACAAGCAATCTAAATATCAAACCATTTTACAGACACTCCTATATATGACCTAATGTCCCTTGCAAATGCAAACATCAGAGGTCGTACAAGCACACAAGAAGAAAGCTGATATTTTTGCAGTGTGAGAAGCATTACCTTAGCTACATGCTCCAAGGTGAAAGCCTCTGGTATGATTGGTCCTCTCAGTCTAATTTGAACAAAGCCATTACTACCTTTCAGAGCAAAACACTGTCCAGGCTCTCCGAAACTCGGAGATAACATCTTAACCGCCTTAGTATGAGCACGTCGACCTGTAGTCGCAAACCAACTGCTTCCTTTTCCAACAATAAAAGGATCTGAATGCTGCATAACAAAAGCACCACCAGAAGCCAATGCATAGTCTACTCGACCAAGGCCATCTGCAGCATGTTTCTCAATCTCTTTCTCCATAATATCACGAGCATAAGCCCTCAATTCATCAATACTAATCTCACTAAAAGCAGAATCATCAACCTTATTACCCTTCTTCAATTCCTCATAAATCCTTTCTAATTCATCTCTCGAAACCCAAGGTTTAGCATTCACTTCATCTACTGACTTCTCTAATGACTCAGTCCTAGACTCTATCTTCTTCAACTCACCAAGCAATGCAGAAGATTTCGTCTCCATTTCATGCCTTAAAGCTTTCGCTTCCTTCTCCATCTTCTTATCAAGTAAGTCAACTTGCATTTGCATTGTATTCGTTGTTGTCTTAACAAGACCATCTACTTCCGCAATTCGACTTTCCATTCCTGAAAAAGCCAAATCCAAGTCCAAAGAAGACATAGGAACAGACGGAGACGTAGCTTTCAAAATCATCTTCCTTGTCAAATGAATTAACCCAACAATAATCAAAAGTGCCCCAAACTGCTTTGCAAATATCCTCACAACTCTCTTCCATCGCGCTTTCTCAGACTTAGGAGTCACAACCTTCCGTGTCCGCCGCTGCGTAGCGGTTGTGTTGGTCCCAGTCGCGGCGGAAGCAACCGACTTCCTCGCCACAGGACCCAAGTCTTGGCCACGAGATCGATCAATAGCCTCACCACGAATCAGATCTCTGCTCGTACCACCGGCTTCCCCTACACCACCATTCGCAAGCGATTCACTTTGTGGATAATCAAAGTTGGATTTCTTCTCTCCGGCAAGAACTGGTGTCCGTTTAGCGGCCGCCGCCGTGTTAGCGCTGATCGGCACCATAGATGCCGACATTTGATATCGTTTGACTAAACAATCGCACCCAAAATCTTTCGACAAATATCGAAATCCAAACCCTGATTTCACTACAGAGAATTGGGAAATACGAAAAATTTATTTGAAATTAAGAAGAGTCACAATGTCTCTGCGAATTCAATTTGAAAAACTCTGAACCGTCTTCTCCATTTGCCCAGTCCCTTTTAACGTCGTTTTCTCTAAAAATATTTCCTTTTTCCAATTTTCCTTTTTTGTGAAAGTATATATATTCAAAATTTGTGTCGTGTTAAAATAACTGCAGCAGTTACGTAATCATTCACCAAGAGCTCTTAATTACACGATTTTGCGAGGTTTGAGAAGATAAGTAACTAACAAATTCGTGAATTACATTCTCGAGTTAACACAATTCAAAGCTACAGAAAAATCTCTCAGATAAACAAACAAACCAAACAAAACTCGAGTCAATTCAAGACTTTCGATTTGCTAATCCCGAGTCTCGCAGTTCCCATGCTGGTTTAGTCTCTTTAGAAGCATCAGACTTGATTGCTCGAACCAATGGCTTCATGACCAACAAGTACTGCATTTCAAACCATCAAAAGATGAATCATGATGGTAAAGATGTTATAATCAAATCCCTTGGAACGTTTAGTGAATGATTCAGAAGCTTACTTGGAATGCAAAGATTAAAGGAATCAGTCGTTTTCCTTTTTCATTTGGGTTTGGCCCGTCGACTAGTTTCTGGTCCACGTGAATAGCCTTGTGGCCATTAAAAGAAATCTCTGTGATTGTCTTGAACAGATTAGTAATCCAAGAGCTCCCGTCTGGAACAATCTGTATCCAGTTTGGAAAGTTCGAATTCATGATTGGCCCACCTACATGATGCACAAGATAGATAACATGGAAGAAAGCAATTAACTGACCTTTTCGTCGCTTTCATTCTTATGACATCTTCCGCTGTTCTCAACAAGAATGACAGGAGTAGATGAACCCTAGAATAAACCAACATTGGTTAATGAATCTATTGACCGGACTACAATCACAGGTAATTACAACAATATAGAGAAGTGGAACCTGAATATCCTGTTTCTTCAGGTTAGCGCCTGTACAGATTATTTTTAACAGAGCATCAGATCTTCTGGAGACAAAGAGATCATAATTTAACCCATCCGGTGGAGAGAACTGAGCATGGGTGAGAACAAGAGCAGATTTCTTCCATATCTCTTTACCAAATGCATCAGTTATAGCACTGATAACTTGCCTATCCAGGTCATCTACTCGATATACATCTAAACGGTCTACATATAGTAGCACATCTATAGTCATGTTGAGGACAAATCTGTACAAATTCAATACCCACCAATCCAAATTAATATACATGACACAAATGAGCCCCGAAATCAGGAATTCAACAATGTTCTTCTTAGAGATGTTCAACATACCGTTTTATAATGTTGATGGCTTGATCATTCACATATCCTCCCTCAATAAGACCAGGAGTATCAATAATATTTAATGTAAATCCCGACCTTGAGCGAGAGACCAAGGTTGGCCTCAGTCCTTCAGACTATAAAGACGGAAATCACACACTTTTTAGAAGAAAATGTACTAGATATTTAGGCAATAGTCATAACGAGAAGCCATGAGAAAGCATAAATGTGGCACCTGGAAAGTACTAACTGCAGCAGCTTTCTCGCCTATAACTGAATTCACAGTTGATGACTTTCCAACACCGCCTTTCCCCATTACAAGTACAGTTAGCGAGTTCACATCCTACGGTAGTATAAATTTTCTTTCACATCAGAAACTGAAAAACAAGAGACATGAACTAAGAAACAGACAGAAGCAGATAAAGATCGAACAAAAAATGAACCTCTTCTTTATACTTCCCAAGGATCTCAAGCAATTTAGATTGAGTAGCAGGTGGGAACTGCTGGATACCGAGCCATTCACGAGGCACTTGCATTGCTGCCATGAACACAAATCCTTGTCCTGCACTTCGATGAAAACCAAAAGGATCATTAAAGAGAAGACTTAATCATTTGCTAAAATCTAAACAATCAGAAGACCAAAAAGAAAAGCTTGATCACCAAAACCAAAAAATGAGTAATCGCCCATACAAGAAAAAGTAGTATGATTCCAATATCCGAATCAATCTTATAACTTTCTGACGAGTAACTTTCCGAAACCAGAAAAATAAATAACTTTTTATCAACATCAAGAACCCTTATCACTTTAACTTGATTGTCATTGTTTTTAGCAGAACTTTCAAGATCTTTATATGAAGAGGATCTCATTGCTTCACTGGGCATACCAAGAACAAATAACTGACGCACTAACTAATCAAGTCTTGAGAGATAATCAGAATCCAAACCCTAAACCGAGTCAAAAGCTGAGAGATCAAATGAGTAAACTTTAGATCAATGAGTAAACATTTTAAGTGAAAACCAGAGAAAGCCACGCAGATAAAGAAAGAAAGAGAGATATACTAACCTACCTGAGCTTGAGCTATCAGTCGCAGATGTTCGTCGACTGATTCGCTGACCTCGAATCAAATTAAAACCCTAGAAACGAAATTGACTTTGGAAGATGATTGATTGCTTCAATCTCAGTACATTCCTTTCACGTTTAACCGGACTAAACCGAATCTCGGCCTTCATCAATGACGTATCTACCCTTTCAGCATTTTAGGTAGTACTGTAATTTCATGCTGTGAAAATTATAGGATAAATGGGCTTTAAAGCCCAATAGTGAATCAACTAAAATGGCCCAAAACAAATCTGTCCTTTTACACACTAGATATAATCTCAGCTCCTTTCGTTTTGTTACTCGGCGAGCTTGTGAAGAACTGGTGATTCATCGCCTTTGATCAGTCTCTGGTATCGTCTTGTTCTCTCGATCTTAGCCTTCATTTCTAGTCATGATTTTGGATCTCTTTTATATGAATGTTCTTTCGAACTGCATTTCTGTAGAAGTTTTTTGGATCTCCATTTTAGAAATTTTCTTCTCCTGAATTACGCGTGTGCGATCCTGTTTGGTTCTATTTCCTGAATTTGATCCGTTTGTGTTGGTTTTGATTCTACAGTTTTATTTTTCGATTGTGTGCGTCTGATGCTCTTAGATCCGTTGGATCTGCGGGATTTCATTTGAATTCATTTTTGTAATTTTGATTTGCTAGTCAAGTCCTTCAATGGGTTTCGTTTGGATTCGTGTATTCATTCGCTACCAGATGCGAGATCTCTTCCCTTTTATGTGATTTACTTATATGTCAAATCGCGTGTGTTCTTTTTGATCCCCCACTAACTGGATTTACTCTACGGTTGATTCTTTGTATTTCAGATTCACATTTCCTTTCTTATAGCCCCCGCCGGGATTGTTGGAACCTGAACAGCAAATCAAAATGGTATCAGTATTGAGTTATATATCCTATAGCTTTTTAATTAATATATCATGTTTAGTGCAGCTTCAGAATTTGGTGTTTAGTGTTTGATGATTTTTCTGATCTGATTATGGATTGGCACCTTACTAAAGTTGTAATTTGTGGTTTGTAGCCCGTTCTTTCTGCTGCCATTGTGGCCAAGTCTGGAAAAGGTTGATGCTTCATTCATCTATCTCTTACTCTGTCTACAAATTCTCCTTTTTTTAATTTTGCATTGTCTCTGACTTTGTTCTTTTATATAGTGCTTCTTGCCAGACAATATGTGGATATGACCCGTATCAGAATTGAAGGTCTACTTGCAGCTTTTCCTAAGCTGGTTGGAATGGGAAAGCAGCATACCTATATTGAGACAGAGAATGTGCGATATGTATATCAGCCTATTGAATCTCTGTTCCTGCTTCTTGTTACAACTAAGCAAAGTAACATTCTAGAAGATCTGGACACCCTCAGGATGCTCTCCAAACTTGTACGCTTCTTTCTTCTTGTTTTATCTTTTATCTAGCAACTTTATTAGAGAAGTTTATTTCCTTAAGTCTTGATGGGTAGTGGTTCTTAGTTATTTTGAAAAGGAAGTGCTTTTACTGTTGTTATCGCTATATCTGCATTGAATCCTGGCAGCTCTTATATTCCTCAACTTTAGATTCTAAATGCGGGAGCGTTGAAATTTTCATTTCAAAAATTTTTCCGTACAGACGAAGCCTGAGTATGCGGTTTGATCATTTGAATGTTTCTAGGTACCTGAGTATGCCATGCCCTTAGATGAAGAAGGGATTAGCAGGGCTTATTTTGAGATCGTTTTTGCTTTTGACGAAGTCATATCTCTTGGGCACAAGGAAAGTGTGACAGTTGCCCAGGTGAAGCAGTATTGTGAGATGGAAAGTCATGAGGAGAAGTTGCATAAGCTGGTAATGCAGAGCAAGATCAATGATACTAAAGACGTGATGAAGCGTAAGGCCAATGAGATTGACAAAAGCAAGGTACCTGACAGGAGCGCACCTTGCTGCTTGCTCTATTTTTGTAACTTCGATTAACATATCTTTTGATCCAGATTGAAAAGAATAAGCCAGGATTTTCATCCATGAGTTCAATGGGATCTGGAAGACTTGAGAGCGGTTTCAATGAGCTGAGCATATCCAGTGGTGGTGGTGGTTTTGGAAGTGGTTCAGGGTTTGGCATGATTTCAGATGTTGAGCCTATCAATACCAAACCAAAAGGTTAGAGTCCGTTGACTATTGGATTCCTTACAGCTGACCTTTCAATCCCAAGTATATGTTTTTAAATCAACATGCCCCAATTCCATTCATAATTTGTCAATGACCTCTATTTCCTGATATTCTTGTTTTCGATGACAAAGTATCTTTGCTTTGAAATTCTTCTTAACTCCACAGATCGATCACGGTCTTCTGTTACTGCTCCTCCTAAGAGTTCTGGCATGAAACTTGGCAAGTCGGGCAAGAACCAGTTAATGGAGTCCCTTAAAGCAGAAGGTGAAGACATCATTGAAGATGTTAGGCCTACTAGCCAAGCCAGAGCAGCTGCCCCACCTCCAACTGATCCTTTCACTCTAACTGTTGAAGAGAAGCTCAATGTTGCATTAAGACGAGATGGTGGACTCAGTAGCTTTGATATGCAGGGAACACTGTCTCTTCAGATTCTTAACCAAGAAGATGGATTCGTCCAAGTTCAGGTACACCAACTTCTTGGTTTTTAAATTTATTTCGAGAGTCTCCCTGGAATTTTACAATATTCTGGAATTCAGAACTTTCTTTATTTAGTACCTTTATATCAATTTTCTCATCTTTTACTTTGTTTACAGATTGAAACCGGTGGAAATCCTGAAATTCTTTTCAAGACCCATCCCAACATCAACCGAGAAATGTTTAATAATGAGAATATTCTAGGTCTGAAGCGACCTGATCAGCCGTTTCCCACTGGCCAAGGTGGAGATGGTGTTGGTCTTCTGAGGTGGAGAATGCAAAGAGCAGACGAAGCGATGGTGCCACTAACAAGTAAGGCTTTGGATATTAGAGTATCTCTTTTTGACAGGTTTACATGTGAATGTTTGTTCCATTCAAGCGGATCTTTTGTTTGGTGCAGTCAACTGCTGGCCTTCAGTTTCTGGAAACGAGACATATGTCAGCCTCGAGTATGAGGCCTCATCCATGTTTGATCTTACTAATGTCATCATCTCTGTTCCACTTCCTGCTCTGAGAGATGCACCTAGCGTAAGACAATGCGATGGGGAGTGGAGGTGTGAAATTTAACAGACTTTTTCACTCTGGTCTTATCAATTTCTCTTCAGAGATGAAACTCATAAAAGTGTTATCTAACTGTTGAGAACCACCATATTCTTGTGGATAATGTCAGGTATGACCCAAGAAATTCTGTTCTGGAATGGTCCATACTTCTTATTGACAACTCAAACCGCAGGTAAATAATCTGCTTAAAACCACTTTAGAGTTTTGTTTGTCATGCATATTATATAATAACATGAAAATCTTGGTGCAGTGGGTCAATGGAGTTTGTTGTGCCACCAGTTGATTCATCGGTGTTTTTCCCCATCTCAGTTCAGTTTGCAGCCACTAGCACCTACAGTGGCTTGAAGGTAAGAATCCTTGATCCTCTGGTTTAACTAGGATAGGCGTTTTATGTTGAATTACAAATGAGAGACGTGTGCATAAACGTGCAGGTAACGGGAATGATTCCTCTGAGAGGCGGTGGTGGTGCGACTCCAAGGTTTGTGCAGAGGACGCAGCTGATTGCACAGAATTACCAAGTCATATGAGAAGCTCTTTGAAGTTTCTCCCTTTTGGAGTGTTTTTTTTTTTTTTTTAAGAATTGCTTCTATACTATCGAGTTCTTCGTTCTCTCTTATATTTAGTATGCCAAAAGTTGATATTCATAATTCACTGGGATTTTGCTAGTTTCTCTATTGACTTGCTTCTAAGACATGAATACATATTCACATCGTTTGTTTATGCCAACTTGCTTGGTCAATCCTAAGGACTTTTATATACCATAGAATCTCCCTTTTTGACTTGTGCACTCTCTCAGTTATGAGGTAACATTAGAGGTTTGTTCTTTCCGCGACCAAAACTTTGGTCGTTATTTCAGTGTCTGACTATAATTTTTGATCGCAATTTTCGTCAGCGATTCGGATTCTGATAGGTTATGACCGATCAAAACAACCCAAATATATATCTGATCATTTCTGTAATTTGTGTATTTATGGTCGCAGTAGCTATGTGCGAAAAGAAGGCCTAAACTATTGGTATTTATCTTGCAAATCAAGTAATTCTAAGTGCATAGGATGATTCTTAACCAAATTGGTTCAAGAGCGTAATTTTATTTCTACTTATAGGTCTATACGTTTATAAAAGCAGAGGACATGAAGTCTGCATTATGTTTCACTTCACATTGTTTAAACTTTCTTATTGGAATCAGATATCGTCAACTTGATGTCTACAGATTCTTTCAACAAATCGAAGGAAGAAAACGAATACGGCGGGAGAACAAACGTAAGGTCCTTCTCATTCATCTCCAGCAAAGTTTCTTGTGGCACAATCTGCAGAAAATGGAACAGAAAAACAACGACTTAGGAACGTTTTTAAGACGAATAAGCCCCAAGTAATGTGTAATTGATTCTCCATCTGTTTTACCATCTCTGGGTTTGAGAATGAATTCTCATCCATCACATTGGAAGATGTAAGTACTTTCTTCTTGATTCCACAAAATTTTGTGATCAATCCAGTCATTGCCACTTTCAGTTTCACTGATTCCTCTCCAAAGTTTACAGCCTGCAATATAAATATGAACATTCATATTCGGTCAAAAGCAGAACTCATCCGTTAAAGTTAGAGGATACCCGAATCACTAGTCTTATGCGTGTGTATAGAAAAAGGCAAACCTTAATCTGTATGTAATCTTCACCATTGTTATTCCAGTAGATGGCAGATGCTTCAACATGAGAAGAGTTTCTGTTTAGTGTAGAATTGAGAAGAGTTGATCCACTTGACTCTGTGAAGAACTGTTGGACCCAATAGCTAGGAGTTCCATATAGATGAGAGGAGTTGAAAACTATTGCATCAGGCATCCACCTGAAAACAAAAAGCAATACTCTTGTTTCTGGTTCACAAGTTTAATATACTGATAAATACCGTTGAATTTAAAGTGTGAGATACGTTCTATCGTTTGTATTGACGAAGAGAGGTGCATAGCTAACCATTCCTACAATATCACTGCAACAAAAAGAAGACAGTAACTGTTTTATCTTTTATCTTCCAAACCAGAGAAGAAGATAATATTTTTTTGTAAGAAAAACCTGTTCTTTTCCAAACCAAGGAGGAATGCTGCTTCACCAAGAGCAGCCAAAAGGTTTCCGTTATTAGCATCTGTCTTGTTTACAGCATATTCGCTAACAAAAGCCTATAGACAAAAACATTAAATGCTTCTTCAGTAAATGAAGATACAAGGTGAAGAAACACAGTTTTGTTATGTCAAAACTTCAGTCTTTTGTATCATCTATTGCTTCACCTTTGGACCATTGCGTGTTGTATTGTCAAATTTATGATACTTGGAGAACAAGTCGCTTGCAAGAGTATAAATCTGGAACAAAAAGGAACTAATAAGTAAGAATCTGTTAAAGCCAATGAGATGCATTATAATAAGTTTCTTTTTTGTATTATTTACGTGGTAATCATAGTAATCAGCAGGGTGATCAAGTGGTTGAGACGATCCATCACAGTTGGAGACGATTTGAATGTCCGGATAAGCTTTTTTGATAGCATCATAGAACTCAAGATAGTTTCCTGCACCATAGTTGTGTATCTGATTTTATTATGACCAAAGCTCTAGTTTTGTTTCTTTTGATCTAACAGAGAGAATTGCAAAAACCTCTGTAGTATCTTTTGTAACAATCTTCATTCCCGACCGCAACATACTTCAGTTCAAAAGGCTTTGGATGTCCCATTGCAGCTCGAACTGATCCCCATGTTGAATTACAATCTCCACGAGCAAACTCAATACCGTCAAGCGCTTCCTGAAATCGGAAAAGGTCACACTAATAAACCACTCTCACTCCCCTAACTAAAACAGAGAGTTTCATGGAATATACTTGGACAAATGGCATAATACTTGATTTTTCAACTTCATCAAGGTGACTGATTCCTGCAACAGTAACACAGAGGTAAACACATGTAATGAAAACAAAGTCTTAAGATATATGTATAGCTTTATTATTACCATTGTTAAACACCCATATTGGAGCTGCACCTAAATCTTCTGCCAACTGCAAAAAGATTTGTTTGGAATTTGATATTTGAACTTAAGGGTAATGATTTAAACCTTAAATATGGTGATGAAGAAATTTTTTACTTGAAAGAATTCAAAGTGGCCAAGGCCATCATCAGTCCAGTACTTCCAAACATCACCAAAATGGCCAGGTCTCTCTTCCCAAGCTCCAACAGTTTCTTTCCAACGGAATGCATTGCCTAACCATTCTCCCTCCACAAAACAACCACCTAACTCCCAAAAGATTGGTAAGTCTTATAGTTTATCTCATCTGCAGTTATATTGTACCAGTATAAGATGAAGTGAAATGCTATTTAACCTGGGAAACGGATAAAACGAGGCTTAAGATCAACCATCATTTGGAATAGATCCTTTCTGAAACCATGTCCCTGTGACCAGAATCTTAAATCAGTTTCTTTGTTTTGAAGACTTTATAGGCTGTTTTCTTAAAGAAGTAAGCAAACCTTGTGAGTATCAACAGGCATGGCTGAGATTTGGTCAAACCATATAGAACCCTTTTTGGTAGTTGTTAATTGAAGTCTTGCACCATTATCTGTTCCATTTGCTTTTAAGAGTACTTCCATTTTAGTCCAGTTTGAAACCTCAAAAGCCAAGGCTCTGCAACACAAGTAAATGATAAACAAACAAGTTTGAAAACACCACTGAGAAAGCATTCAACATTGGAGACTGTGAAGGAAGTTTCGTTCTTACATAATCTTTTCTGACGCAAGAGTTATTGACCCATTCGAACTTGTAAATGAAACAGACACATCAATGTCCCCAGTTGAACGCACATAGAGCACCACTTTGTATTTCTTCCCTTGTTCAATGTTCTAATGGAAAAGATAAGACAAATGAGTAAACTTGTGTTAAGCATTAGAGGAAACATATATTGCAGGCAATGAAGAGTAGAAATATGCACCATGCCCCAGTAGCCTGGATTATAAACTCCGACTCCTCCTGATGGACAACAACTACTGTCACAAAGCACATCCATTCTAAGAGCAATCTTGTTGAGTTCAAAACATGAAGAGCGGTCTGTAACTACATAAATGGATGTTTCATCTCCAATTATGGACCAAGGCCAGATATTAGAAGGAATGTTTTGTCCACCAGCTTCAAATCCTAAAACCAAAGATTGTTAATATCATTTCTCTTTCATCAAAGCTTAATAGAAAACTCCAAGATAGTTTTGAAACCACCTCTGTTGCTAACAAGTTCAGACCATAGTCCACCAGCTCCAGCATGATTAATTTCCTGTTCATTTTTTTGCATCAGTTTCAGATGATTTGTAAGAACTAAGTTGTAAAACTAAACATTAAGACTGTAAAATTGTGATAAAGTCATGAAGTTGTGCAAAACCTCAAAGAAGATTCCGAAAAGAGTTTCAGGAATTGGTCGTCCTGTCACGTTAGAAGCATCTACTTGCAATGTGATCACATTGGCGTAGTCTCCAGCATCAACAAGACAAAGGCTTTGGTAGAAAGAACAAGAGCCAAGGAGAAATGAAAGAATGCAAACACTTGTGAGAGATCTCAAAGAAGTCCCCATGTCCATTAATACCAAATCTGAGCAGAGCAAAGACCTTGCTAGGAAACATTTATAGGCAAAGTAAAACATTATTTAATTAGTAGAAAAATTAGAAACAATGCTGAGAGTATAGAATCATCAATTATCAATTGAATTTATCAATTAATCACAGACAGTTTGGGAGCAAACACAAGATTATTAGACAATAATCCTCACCTAAGAGGAGACAGTTAAAGTGAGTAAATAAAATTTGATCAACTTTCAAAATTTCAGACACTTGTCAGATCACCAAAAGTAAGTAAATGTGTTTAGATTTCAAAGATTCCTTTTAACAAAATTAAAAATTATTGACAGAAAAGGACAACAACAGAGTTTGAGTATCGGTTACAGAAGACACAAAGAAACAAAGCATAAACCTGTAATGAAACTAAAAAAGTAACTTTTTGATTGAAGAGGGACACGAAATATATGGGAAAGAGGACAGTGAAACAAGGATTTTAGAGTAATATACAATGTCTTTGCTTTATATGCAAATTGAGCAAAGACATTTGCCGTCACGTCTCCTTAGTTTGCTTATTTCAGAACTTGATTGGCTCTGTACAAATCACAAAACCCACTTTCTAACATTTGAACTTAATTTGCTTAATTTCCTAAGGGTTAGTTCGTTAATTCTCGAGGTTTTAAATACTTGTTTACCAATCCTAAAATCACCACATAATTTTCCTCATTCACATTATAGCGAAAAAAATTTTACGTCATTCATCCCGAAATTTTCCCGAATTGTAGAGTTTCATCTAAATGTTTAACCGAAATGATAAATGTACTAGATTGTCCGAAATGATAAATGCACTAGTTGTCAAATAAATTCCTTTAAATTCTCAAAATGCACCATCATATTTTTCAAAATCGGGTGCTACACTAAATTTCCCAAAATAATCAAGAGAAAATCCCGGATTTTCAACTAAAACATCCAACTTCAAGTTTTGTCAGATTTTCAACTAAAACATCTAACTTCAAGTTTTGTCAGATTTTCAACTAAAACATTCAATTTCAAGTTTTGTCGGATTTTCAACTAAGAGCAAAATCCCATTAAAAAGTTCAAGTTTTGTCAGATTGTCAACTAAAACATTAACTTCTTTGACTTGTACATGAGAATCTTTGACCCACTAAGATTTCTTAAGAAAACCAACAAACTATTATTGATTGTTACGCAAGAAAATATAAAGTTTTCTTTTTCCGGCGCTTCTTCTTCTTCTTCTTCTTATCTATTATTGATTGACCCTAAATTTATTTTCAGTAAAAAATTACCGAAAATCTTGGAAACTATTAGAGGACAATAAAAAATCTGTTAGAGAGACAAAACAAAACTGCAGAGGATTGGTTTGAATTGGATTATAAAGGAAAAAAGAAGAAGAAATTAAGAATAAGATACAGAAATTCCCAAAAACCATATTGATTTTCTTTAATTTGGCTGATACCAAATAACAAAAAATGGAAATTTCTGTAACCCAGTTGAAAATTTAGAATCCTTTTTTGATATCATTTAGAATATTTGGAGAAGGGAATTTTGTAAGACAGGCTTGATGTGTGGGTTTTTGTGGGAAGGGAAAAAAAGAAAATGCAGAGAGAGAGACTGAGCAAGAAGAAGAATAACCAAGTTCATTGCGTTCCCTCTGGTGATATTCTCATGACAGCTTCATCTTCAAAACACATTCCTCTAATCAGATTGTACAAAGTCTGGAAGGGTAACAACGTAATAGTCTCTGATGAAACAATTCATGATTGTTCTTCTGGTTTTAATCACCTGAAACTGTGTCTCAATGCCAATATCAGATGTTTTCTTTGTTGTTCTATATCATAATGTGAATATGATGTTTTGATTTTGCATTTGTTTCATCAGAGATTTTTCTGTGGTGGTCGGTTAATCTTTGGTCCTGATGCATCATCTCTGTTCTTAACCTCATTCTTAATTGGAGCTCCTGCAATTACATTCTGCATAAGGACGCTTGTGTTAATCAAGAAAGGCGATCCTATCTTCAACTATACGGTTCTAACTTCAGGATTTATCCTTACCTTTTTGGTTTGTCTCCTAAGAATCTCTCCTTGTCTTTAAGCTGTTCTATATTGCTTTCCTTAGAGCTGATATCTTTGGTTCTGCAGGATTTTACGTTTCTATTGTTGACATCAGCTAGAGATCCAGGAATCATCCCAAGAAATAAAACATCAATGAATTTTGAAGATGATTCAGATAGTTCCTTGACACAATCTATGGAATGGGTCAACAGCAAAAGTCCTCATCTTAAAATTCCAAGAACCAAAGACGTTTTCATTAATGGTTACACTATCAAAGTCAAATTCTGTGAGACTTGCTTGCTCTATCGTCCACCTCGAGCATCACATTGTTCCATCTGCAACAACTGTGTCCAACGCTTTGATCACCATTGTCCATGGGTTGGACAATGCATTGCCCGAGTAAGTTTAAACCTACGAGAAAGTATTAAGTCTTTCTTTGTTCGGAGAGTAATTCATTCTTGTTGTGAAACTTTTGCAGAGAAACTACCCGTACTTCATCTGCTTCATCTCATCTTCAACGTTGTTATGTTTATATGTCTTTGTGTTCTCCTGGATCAATCTGATTCGACAACCTGGGAGACTATGGAGGACAATGTCTCATGATATAGTATCTGTCATTCTTATTGTCTATTCATTCGTAGCTATCTGGTTCGTCGGTGGCCTTACCATTTTCCACTTCTATCTAATGTCTACAAATCAGGTACAGTCTGTTACCTTTATCAAATTACTCTGTAACATACCTTAACTTCCCTAAGCATTTGAATCTTTTTTGGGTTCTGTCTGTTTTTGCAGACAACATATGAGAATTTCCGGTACCGTTATGATAAGAAAGAAAATCCTTACAAGAGAGGGTTACTGAAGAATGTTAAAGAAGTGTTATTTGCCAAGATCCCGCCTTCACAGCTAGATTTCAGAGCAATGGTCCCTGAAGAAGATGACATGACAATAGGATCTAACTGGTCTGAGTATGAGTCGGAATATAGCACCTCCGTGAGATATGATGCAGAAATGGGAGGCAAGCTCACTAAAAGGGATAGCCCTAGGAAGCTTCCTTTGCCGATACAAAACTTAGATATCAATGACATTGGGGATGACTACGACAGATCTAAGACGACTAGAGATGATACTTCTGAGCGAGATCCTTCGTTCTTCTCATCTCAACTAGACTTCCCTAAGTTATCACAATGATGAATCTCTCAGTGTTGTATCATTGTACAATTGCGAACATTCTGATGAGACATGTATAGCAAGAATTGTAGACAACTAATTCCAGAGGTTGCTGTGTCCACTGTCTAATTTGACATTGATACCCATCTGAAGATGGATAAGAACACCAATATGTTTTAATATTTGGCTTTCATTGGCAAACATTATTCTTTCTCAGAATGAGAAATCCTCATACAATAACAGATCTCTTACAAGTAGAAAAAAGAAACAACATTTTAGGTTCCAGAGCGTAGAGACACTAAGTGATAACCTCATCATAGTCTTTTCAGGCTTTTCTTTCTGGCATCTACTTTCTTTTTATCTGCCTGAACCTTGGCCAATCCGGCCTCTCTTTTTTGTGTCGTAGTGACCACACTTGCAGATCCTGTAGTAGCTGCTATATTAGACACTTGTTGTTGGCCTTGGGCACTCGTTGTTACTCTCTTGATATCTACCACTGAAGAGGGTATCGCAGTAGCAGCACCAGGCGTCTCGTTGTTAGTCTGGCCAACATTTAGAGCCGTCGTTGACTCTGAGATCGCTCCTGTCTTGAACTTAGGTCTTGGTTTGGCATGAATACCTGTGTAAAGCCTGCATACAATAATAGTCCGGTAAGTAAGCATTTCATTTTTTGGCGGAAAAAGCAGAAGGTTCAAGAACATTTGAGACCAAAATAAATGGCTCACCTAGCATGCCTTGCATACTCTTCATAGTTTTCAAGTAGCATCTTTCCGGCTTGTTCATTTAATGCAGATTCTGGGAATGGCTCGATTAATAAGCACCTCACAACCTGTTAACATTACAAAAGACAGACCTTCAGTCTCTAGTTTTACGAATCCTGACGAAGCAATGAATTCACAAGGGGTCAAAGCATCTTACAGAGAGAACATGTCTTAATCCAAGACTAGGATTCCAATCTTTTTTAAGCGTATTAACGCATATCTCTCCATTGGAAGCAACGTTAGGATGAAAAATCTTTGTCATGAAGTAGCCTACAATAGTACACCCAAGTAACTGGAAACCATTAGCATATGTGTCTCTAGCTTTACATCTCAGTGATCCATCTGTTTATATGAGATGCATACCTTTAGGCGGTGAATGTGGAAAATCATGTGACAAGGCCAACTTCATACGGAAAAGTCCATTCTCATAAGGAGTACCAACTGTATTCAATCAACGGAGAAGAACAACTTACTTTACACTATTTCAACATTTGCAATCTGCACAACAATGAATTTGATATGGTAATAAGTGTGCACCTGGTCCTTCAATATCAGCACATATTGTAGAGAAATCCTCGTCGTTTACCACAACCTTGATCCCATCTGGTGGGGAATCATCCAGACTCTTTAATTCCTTGGCTAGCTGCTTGATAACATTTGGTGGTAGATTCTCGTTACTTGCCTGAGCATTAAAAACAACATCAAAGAAGACAAATCAGAACAGGTAAACTTAAAAGGCATTTCATAAGTTCCCAATTTAAAACAAATCTAATTCTTAGCACAAAAACACAGAGAGAAAGAGTTACCATGGAGAATACTAAGCGCAAAAGAACTTCCAGGAAAAATTCTTCTCCTCAGACTCAGATAAAGAGGTAGCAACGCCAATGTGATAAAACCCTTTTGTTGGTCTTCAAGACTGCTTCTTCACCAAACTGAATGTCGAAGATCCAAATCCAATCAGTAACAACGTTTCACCAACATATCAATTCGTCAAATCAAGTAAAGCCATTGAGAGCAGAGAATTGATGTATAAAAATCTAAACTTCAATGTCATTATAAAGTGTGAAGACACGAATTAACTAAGAGTAAATCAAAATAAGTGAAATAAGCTCTAATCAGAAAGAAACGAAACAAAACAAGGAGAAAGCCAACGAATTGAGCAAATCAAAGAAACCCTAAAAACGAATCAATCTGGGATCTCGCGCAATCGACGAATGTAGACTCTAGGGTTTCCAAGAATAAGTCACAAGACCTAATTAGGGATAACATAAACATGAAAAACTCGAAGAACTCCAAACAAAGAATAATCACATCCCAAGTCAATCATCCCGAAAAAAAGAAACAGACTCATAGATCAAAGACGAAAAATGGATGGAATTTTTCATCAAAAATTCAACATACCTAACCCAAAATTGAAAAGACGTAGAGACAGAGAAAAGACGATCCCTTTCTCTACCTCTGAAACTAAATGATTCAACAAGTTGAAATCAAAGAAGAAAGAAGGAGTTCAATTATTGAAATTTTTATAAGAGAACGAGAGACAAATGTTTTCTTTTATTTATTTAAAAAAAAGGAGCGTAATATCAAAAAAAAGTGAGGGGTAATTTGGTAAATTAAGAGACAGGCTGGAATTGACCGTTAGGAAGTCTTCTTCTTCGCACCCGCTAACTACTAACTAGCCGTTACTTATGTCAGGTGTTCTTTTACTTACACTTACTAGGTGTAAAAAGTACTGTAGAAATACTAAAAATGATTTCTGACCAAAAATTTGCATATATCTAGATAACACAACGTCTTTGGCCATATGAAATCTACATGTATTATAAATTGGGAGGACCATCTATTTCCCTCTCGAAAATACTATATGGCACTAAATCCATCTCAACTTTAATCCTCAATCCAATTGCATCCAGAATGAAAGTTATAATTCGGCGTTGGTTTTGTGTTGATTTTATTGGTTTTATTTGAACCACGTGAAACCAACTAAAACGAACCAAAGTAAACCATTATATGACTGAAATTAAAACACGAGTACAACCTTCTCAACTCGTTTAGATCCTTTTTTTCATCTGGATAATCGAGACTGAAATTGAGATATTGAAGAACACTATTCACCGATTCTCTCAATTTTTTTAAAAAAATCAAACTCATCTTTACCAACGAAAAATCAACGGAAATATCACCGATGCTCTTTTTCAGTTTCATCGTTCTTTGTTTTGAACATATGAAATTAACGAACTGATCTGAATCTTGTCTTCGTCGAAGCCATATTTTGTTGTTATAATCGAAGTCTATTAGAGTAAAGAAGTGAAAAGAGAAGAACAAAAATCATTGATTATCATTCATGAATCTGAGTTACAAAGCAAGTAACTATTCTCTCTTACTCTGAGTAAAAGCTTTTATAAAGAGAGTAAGAGATATGATTGATTATTGAAATAAAGTCTTCGTTATTGGATGAGATAGAATCATTAGATTCTAAAGTTTTGATGCTTCAGGAAAAAGTGGCAGAGATTTCAAGACAAAACATGGATGCAACTTAAGATGAGGCAAAGGTTGATAGAATCTTCAAAAGTGTCTAGAATCTGCTGGAGAAGAGATGCTTGAAGAGCTTCCTCTTGGTGAACTAAAGAAACTTGAAGCTAAGATGAAGAAAACACATGGTGAGATCCAAGGTAACATTGACCAAATGCAAGCTTCGTCTTCTCTCATGTTTATCTCCATGGATAAGTATCAGTCATGAAAATGAGGAGATCAGTATATAACAAGACTGATTTGGAAGTTTTATTTCGTAGCAGTCGGTATCTATTTAATTTATGTGGTAGAGATGCAGTAAATAGTTGGTACAAAGATTTTCATTGTATCTTCCTCTTGGTGAATTATTGGTTGTAACTTTCAGTTTGGTGTAGGCAACATGATTATTAAGATTTAATCTATTTGAAAACAAGAGTATAACAAAACTGATCGAACATGTGTCTGTCATCAACTGAACCAAATCATCAATTGTGATAATTAAAACTGATCCAAAAAGTTATGAGGACATAATCATGCCCAGAACAGAGTTAATACTCCAAACAAAAGAAAACAAATCCTTCTCCTTAAGATGTTGAAATCTTCTAGTTTCCCTCTTGAGTCATGATGCCTTGAGAAGCTTCAAGTTGAAATGCCGTCATTATTGTTTTCAAAGTTAGAAACACCAAAAACTACATACGAAAACATGAGAAAATAAACAATAACCTGTGTAGTCATAGTGCCTTGAGAAGGTACAAGTTGAGATGCCTGCAGAAATTAATGTTTTAAAAGACAAGAACAACAACAGCTACGTACGAAAACATGAGAAAATAAACACTAACCTGTGTAGAAGCTTGTTTATCATTCTTGTGGTACCTAGAATTGTGGTTGGCACCTTCACAAATTGTACAATGCATAATTCTCTATAAGACCTTTGGTTGCTTCTTAGATGTAAATTCATTTATCTCTTTTTTCCTTTTATCCTTACTTCTTTCCTTCTTTCTACCAGGCATGGAATGGGGAGGAGACTCATGTACGTTCTGAGCACTTGTCGAAGGCCAAAACCGAGGACCTCTCAGAGGAACTAAGCCCTCTGCGTAAGTTTGTCTCCACATAGCTGTCTGGAACCATTGACATACATAGTTTTTAGGCTGCAGTTCTTTGTCTATAATAGCACCATAGGCATGCTCACACGGTATGCCACAAATATCAACTTTCCAACATGTGCACGTCCTCCTATCTAAGTTAACCCGATGACAGCATCCATCAATTTCGACTTCAAACATTCCATTGGTGCTTCTACTTCCCCTACTTTCAGCAGCTTTCTTCTGTTCCTTAGCTAAGAAATTAGCCACGTATGGTGTACAGAAACCTGTGTGTTTACTAGATAAAAGAGATCGCTTATCAATACAAACCATGGTAAGTCTTCTAATGGTTTCTAACATTGGTACAAGTGGTTTCTCCCTTGCCTTGACAATAAATGCATTAAACTACTCCGTCGAATTGTTTTCGACATCCTCACAGAAATTTCCAAGCCTAAAGAATGCTCTGCACCAAGTACATGGATTCATCGCCACAACGCTATTATAGACACTTAGTTCAATCACTAGATTCTTCGTGTTCCTAAATTTATCCTTTGCTGACACAATTGTGGTTTTTTCTTTGTGTGAAGATAAATGACGGTTCATGCTTATCGAACTTGCAATGTGTGATGAATTCGGATGCAAATGGGTATGATCAGGTAATAACTGTGACCTGAGAACAATTAATTGGTGTTTAATGTGTTATTTTGGATAATTTAAATTCTACAGATGTAGCTGTGTTGAATGTCAGACTTTAGTAGTAGCTCAAGATATGTTCTATTTCTCTTGCTTTAGTAGTTGTTGTTGAAGTTGTGTGACAGTGTTGGTGCCTTACCACTATCTTGATTTGTTTTTATTGCAGTGTTGGTGCGAAGAGAGTCAAAAAGTTGTGTTGTGTTAAACGTCGAGGAATGTTGTAAGGCTCAGAACTACGAAAGGTAAGCTTGCTAAATTTTATCAATTTTTGATGCCTATACTTCTCGAGAGATGAATTGATGCAAGTTGGTATAATGGACCGCAAAACTAAAGAAGAGATTTGGTTGCTTTGATGTCTCTTATGATAGAGAGAATATTTCTTTGCATACTTATTTGAGGCTTTACATGCCTTGTGAATACTAACTCAGATTCTCAGGGTGAGCTCACTACTAAAGTTGGCTTTATTTGTTGTACTTAGGCGTATACACCCAAGTGAACTCAATCGGATACAAGTTTCTTAAGGAGGTGATAAAGAGGCAGATCCAGCTTTGAGAAGAGGTTCTTATTGTGCTTTGCTGTGATTTGTTTCGTGTCTTTGATTCAGTTTGATAGCATGTTTTTCATCTTTGCCTAAGTTCTTATTGTGTTTTGTTCTTTGGTTTCCTAGTTTCTTACTGTGTTTTTTTACTCTGATTGGTGATATTCTTTTAAACCATCCATTTCCATGGATGTTTGGTTTTATGATATGATCTCTATTTCATATTTTAATATTTTATAGGGAAGATATAAACTATGGTAATAGGATTTTTCGTTTCATATTATTTTTAATTTTCAAATTGTGTTTGGTAATATTAATAAGTCTTTGAAAGTTAACTATATTGACAATTGATAATTACTATGTTAAATGATCATGAATATATTTATATTTTGAAAATTTGATAAATAATTAAACAAAACATATAAAATAATTATAATTGGCGTAGTTAGTTTTAAAATTTTAAAACTACTTTTGAAAATTAAGTATTTAATAAGAATAATATTTATAAATGTTAGAAAATAATTTTATGTTTAATTAAATATAAATTTAATTTAATTAATCAATATAATACTCAAAAAAAATTCATGTCCTTTTCTGTCATTTTATTGCTAACTTCATTTGGATGGCGATTTTCAAGTTGCAAAACAAACAAAACCTAGTTGAAAACAAATGCTAAACAATGTTTTATATAATGAGTATAGGAAACCCTAGTTGCTTAAGGAAAAAGGAAAAACTTAAAATGAAAGATAACGAAATTCGAGGTGAATCTTCAAAGATCGTAACAACTTCTGAGTTAAACGCAGAGGTGCGTCTATACCAAGCCATCGTCACAATTTTCTATAACAGTATAATCACTGAACTCCAAAGACGAAGGCGGCGATGACGAACGTCGATCTTAGAGAACGGATCGTTGTCACTGGGGACGAAGGGAAAATTTTCGATCTGCTTCTCCGTGCTGTCCGCAATATCAGTCCCGAAACGAAGCTTCGTGTAGCCGGTGGTTGGGTCCGGGATAAGGTACTCTCTGGAAGATCTAGAGTGAATTAAGTGGTGGAAGAGATTAAGATTCTTGGATTTTTACATTGTATCGTCTCATGTGTATAGAATAGTTAGATGTTTGCTTTAATCTCTCTTTCCAGCTTCTGAGAAAACATTGTAATGATATTGACATCGCAATCGAGAACATGTTGGGAAGTCATTTTCTTGTTAAGCTCAACGATTACTTACGTTCTCAAGGGGAGGAGGAAGTACAAGGCCATGTCATTGAAAGGTCTCGAAATTATGGAGGTTCATTTACTCTGTCTGCATCTGATGTTTACTTGATCTTAACTAGCTTATTTTGTGCCGATTTCAGCAAACCTACAGAAGACAAACAACAGTTGGGGACAGTAAAGATGCGTCTCTATAGCTACTCGATAGATCTTGTACACTTGAGAACTTATGAATTCGCAGGAAATAGTCGCTTTCCTGTAAAAGTGGTACTGCTACAATTTTCTGTTCTCTTTGTTATCTGAAGATGTCTTTGCTTCGAATGTCTCTTGGATCCTGGGGTTTATTGTTGAATATAATTGAGTTTTCTCTTAGGATAAATATATATTAGTATAGTTAGTAATAAGTATTTAATTAAGTTAGTTAACACAATCAAAGGTTACAACCATTTAGACCTGTGTCTTTCTACAAAGAGTCATGGTATTTAGTCAAAGTTTGCGTCTAAGAGTCGTATTGGTTTGTAGTAAGAGTCAAGAGATGTAATTCTAACAAGTGTTTGTTTGTTCCTTATAAATACTCGTCATTATCATTTGTAAAATAATCAACGTTTTGTGATCAATAAAGTTCTGTTTTCACAAACTATGTTTTTTCTCTTCTTCTCTATTTCGATTTCTAACAAAGAAACAACAACAATACTTGTTGTGTTTATCGATCAAAGAAAGAAGTCTCATACTTCTTACATGATATCAGAGCTATGGAGGGAACAACACAGCAAGTAATTCCGATCTTCAATGGAAAAACATATGGATTCCGGAAAATTAAGATGAAGACGATCCTAAAGACGAGGAAACTTTGGGATGTGATCGAGAATGGAGCAGTGACTAATTCTACAAGTACAGCAACACCGGAGAAAGCAAAGCAACAGGAGGATCTGAGTTTGAAGGATATGTTGGCTCTGCAAATTCTCCAAACAGCAGTTACTAATGTGATTTTTCCAAGGATAGTTCCTTCTATGAATGCAAAGGAGGCGTGGTCTGCATTGGAATTAGAATTTCAGGGCAGTTCTCAAGTCAGAATGATCAATCTTCAATCTTTTCGAAGAGAATACAAAAATCTGAAGATGAATGAAAGTGATAGCATCAATACTTACACAACAAAGTTAATTGATTTGGGAAATCAACTTCGAATTCATGGTGAAGAAAAATTGGATTATCAAATAGTGCAGAAGATTCTCATCTCACTTCCTGAGAGGTTCGATAGTATTGTTG
>OVAX01000892.1:0-60604 GCA_900406405.1 Lepidium africanum | reverse complement strand
CGATAAGATAAGCACGAGAGGTTTAATTGGTATTTAGAGCTTGAAAACCTCGTGTATCAGACATGCGTGAAGAAGCAGTAGTAGGCTGACTTATTTTTTAACTAACGGTTACACCCCATCTTTTTGCCTTCTATGTTTTTGTTGTTGGGCTTCAAGGAAAACTCATTATTTGGTATCTTGCACTTATGACTATTGTGGGTGCAAGATAACTAATAATTCTTTTGTATTTACTTAAGGGTTTTTTGGGATGATCGAGTTTAGGTGATGTAATTTGTTTGTAATTTGACATTTATTAGGAGACATCTTTATTAGACATCTGCATTTTTAATGTACTCTAGAAGACTTCTCGTGGAGACTTCTTTAGAATACTTCTCGTGGAAACTTCTTTAGAAGTCTTCTCGAGAAGTCTCCACGAGTATACTTCGGTCGCAGACTGTGGAAGTCTTCTCCAGAAGTCTTCTAGAGTATACTTCGCTCACAGACTACTCTGGAAGTCTTCTCTGAATATCATAATATAACATAATATAACACAACAATAAAACATCATCTGCATCCATGAATACCATAATACACAACATTATAAAATCATTATTAATGAATACCACAATATTCCACGTCCATTTTCTCTAAAAAACATACTATAATAAACAACATACTCAGGTAATCAACATAATATAATAAATAACGTACTTCCTAATCTTCAACATCTATCATGGTCCACCTTTGATACCTACCAACATATAATAACAACGTCAACATTATAAATCATAACATTTCGCAATTTTTACTGAGCACAAGAAAGTTATTCCAAGAGAGGAACTTACACAATTGGTTCGAATATGGCCCGGTTGTTTGCATTTTGAGCAACAATATTGCTTGGAAATTCGACTTGTCTTATTATGTCACACCCTAGCAATTTCTAGCCAAGTCTGCCATCTATATTTCTTCTTTCTTCCAGGAAGAATCTTCACGGCCGGAGGAAGATATTTCTCTTGTTTCTCTATTCCGTTGTCACTTTTGGGGTATATATTGTGAGAATATGCTGCAGTCAAATATTCCTTCCTATAAGAAAGACATATAAGCATAGTAACATGTAGACCAGCTTGCAATGCAGCTGCAAGAACATGCGAACAAGGAATTTTCTCAATCTGATATACACCACATGCACATGTTTGCTGCTCCAAATCAACTAAATAGTTTCTCACACCCACTTTAGCAGAAAAACTCCAAGTATCTATGCGTTCAACAACCACCTTGTTTGCATATTCTCCACATATTAACAATAAATTTTTTACTCCTCGAGTGTGACATGTTGTGAGATTAGATGCATTTTCCCTCCGTTTGTAGAACCACTTTCCTAGTTTCTCTCGTATGTGCTCCAAAAGGAAGGTTATGGAAAATCCTCTAGCTAACTTAAATGCGGCGTTGAGAGATTATGCGATGTTGCTCGTCTGAATGTTGTATCGGTTGCCCAGAAAATTAGTGCGTGACCATAACTGCGGGTCTGCATCTACCAAGTACTAAGCAAGGGTGGGGTAAATATGCTTCAACTCGTCCATGTGTCGGTTGAAGTCAACAAGAGTGTACACATATGCCGTTGCTTTGACTAAATACAAGAGTTGATTTCCTCTAAACTTGGTGATAGTAACATATGCCTCTTGTTACCCAAGGAAACATTGTGCTGCACGTATTCTTTATGGAGGTGTGCCTGTCATAAACTAGCACCAAAGGTGATTGGTGTGAAAACTACTTAATTTGGTAAGAAATCATTCCCATGAAGCATCATTCTCAGTGTCTACAATACCGAATGCCAATGGAAAGATCTGAAAATTACCATCTTGAGCCGTTGCTACTAACATAACTCCACCATACTTCCTAGTTAGATGACATCCATCAACCACAATCACTCTTCTAAAAAAATGAAACCCAGCTATAGAGGCACCAAACGCAATAAATAGATATTTAAATCTATTATGATCATCAAGTACCAGCCTGTAACAGTACCCGGATTCGCTTCCTGAATTAAATGCAAATATGAAAGCAAGTAACCATAACCATCTTCGGCCGTCCCACGGACCAATTGTTGGGTGTATATCAACGACCGCTACGAAGTAGTTTAACCCAACTGAAGACCATACATAGCCTTCATTGACTTTGCAATATACCTTGGCATGGTTCCATCGATTGTTCCAAAACTATCCACAAATAATTTGCCAATATGTTTTGGTGAATGGCGTCTGAAGTTAGCATATTGGTCGGTCACTGAATATGTGTGAACATTCTCAAATTTTGTCACCCAAAAAGTGTCCCTTGCGTCCCTCACAATCGCTTTCACCTTCCACCTACACCCAAGAACACAACATTTTGCCACAAAAAGTTCTTTCGTTGACTTTTCTGCACAGAAATTGAATTTCAAAAGTATACTCCTCAATCTCAACGCTGATATCAACTCCTCCTTGCTAGAAAACTTTATACCGACATATGTATTTTGAGATTTGTCATCGTGGTCAACGTGATTCAAGTTCCCAAAATCAATTTCATCTTCGTCTTCGTCTTTGTCTTTTACCTTCCCATATTGGCTATAATCTCCACCGTCCATGTAGACTACGGGTTCACCATCACACTCGTATTTTATGTCATCATCTAAACGATCTTCTTTCTGGTTTTCGTCTTGCTCATGGTCTCATTCTGCGTCACCTTTATCTGCTTCATTTGCACTCTCTCGAAGACCACCAGCAACACATAAATGTACAACGTGCAGCTTGCATAACTCAATCAAGCTTCTAACTTGTCTATCATTTGTGATGTGCATTGGAGGAGTATTAGGTGGCATTTCTTGCAACATTGAAACTGGAAGTAGATATGTTAACTCTATAGTTTTAGCATCGAGATCGTAATCATCTTGTACCATTCCAAGAAGTTCACCATATCCTCTATAAATAACATTCTTCCTCCTTTGCAATTATCAACCTCAAAATGCCAACACAAGTCTTTCATTACCCACGCTCCATATACAACATGTAGCTGAACCATTTTCCTGCAAAACATTAAATAGGCAACATTAGAACCATATAGTTAACTAAAAGTAACGTTAAATTCAATTTTTTAAAAATTAGCAAAGGGAGACTTCCACCGAAGTCTTCTTCAAAACAGAGGAGACATCAATTGAAGTCTCCCATAAAACAGTGGAGATATCAATTGAAGTCTACTAGCATAAAAGAAGACTTCAAGTGAAGTCTTCGAGGGTTATTTTGCATTTGACTAAATGTTGACTTTTATGTAGAAGACTTCCAGAGAAGTCTCTTTTTTTGAGGTTATATTTGCAATTGCCCAAGATAATAAAATTTCAAAGGAGACTTCAAACGAAGTCTCCGCGTGATCGTTTGAAACTTGAAGTCTCCATATAATTCTGCAGACTTCATTTGAAGTCTCCACAATAAAACAAAGGTTATTTTTGCAATTCACTAAGTTTGACTTTTAATGGAGAAGTCTCCTTGTGAAGTTTCTGATAACGGAGACTTCAATTGTATTTTCCACTGAAAACAGAGGAGACTACAAAAGAAATCTATATTATTTTATTAATATTTGGATTTTTTTCTTGCAAAAATCATTACTGTGTATCCAACGAAGTCTGCTATTTCAAATGAGTTTCCAGAATTACTAAGTTTCGGGAGACTTCAAATGAATTATGCTATTTCATATTAATTTCTAGAATTTTGGGTCAAAATAGTCAAATGTTGGTCAACTACAAAAATAACCCCTTTCGAAAGAGAAGACTTCAACTGACGTCTCCTCTATTCATGGAGACTGCTTTTGAAGTCTTCTTGAAAGTAAAAGTTTCGGTCAATTGCAATAATGACCTAGAATTTAAAAGACTTCAATTGAAATCTCCGTTTGTTTTTTTTTTTCCAAACACGAATTAGAAAACTTCAAATGAAGTCTCCTTTCTGTAAATTTCTGAATTTTGCAGGAAATAGCTAAATATGAGTTAGTGATTATAGTTACCTTATTTAGGCGCCAAGAATGCAGAACTAAACCGTTAATCGTTGCTTATACTCCTTAAGTGGACCAAAAACGAAAGCTTTAAGAATTTGGAGATGGTAAAATGAAAATTAGAGAGTTTTTTGGATAGAAATGAAGAGAGAATATGAGATAATGTGGTTGAAGGTTGGGAAAAAACACCACCATGTCGAAAATATGAAGATAAGTTAGCATTTAGAGTTTGGTTTTGGTTGGTAATGGTGGTTGGAGGAATTGAAGAATAATGACATTTTCGTAAATATTGAAGATTTAAATGATATTTTAGTCATTTTATCTTTTGCTGAAAATTAAAAAAAAATGATAAATGTAATGGCATTTTGGAAATTGTATAGAGAAGTGGGGGTAGTTTGGAAAGAGATTTGGAGAGAGAAAGAAGAAGGTTATTTAACCCATTGACTTTAGTCAATGGGTTATTTTATAAAGAATCTCAAATAAATTATCGCCGTCATCAGTCTCCAGTTCTGAAAGACTCCGGGCCGTCAAGACCCAATCTATTGGTCTCAATCTTCACCACCATCTTTCTCCTCCTCGTGGAGCGGTGAAAGCTTCGAAGATTTACATCTCAAAGTTGAAAACCTCTCTAAGAGAAAATAGGATCACACCAATCTCTGTCTTCGGTGTCAGAAAAAGTATAAGAAAGAGGATCACTTACTCGTCGTGGCAAGGAGAAACCAAGAGGCCAATCAACATCCATATAAAGCTGGAAAAAATGTACTGAAAACAATTTTGGAGTTTATTTACGGTGTGAAACCAAACCATATAACTATAAAGTTTATTAAAGAATCTCTGGATCGTACTCTCTGTAAAAGATAGAGCATAGAGAATAGAGAGGAGATCAGAAAAGATCACCAGAAAAGTTTCAGAGCGAAGAAAAAAATTTCTCTTTAGAAGAGAGAGAAAGTTTTGTTCAAATAAATTATCCTGTTTATATTCTATCCTAGTAATTTTGGTTTCGATCCTCTCAGTTTTTATACAAAATAAATATAAAAAATCTGGTTTTAGTCGTTTTTACTTAACCAATTTTGTTTCATGGGGTCTGATCTGAATACCCTCGAATGGTTAGCACAAGTTGAGCTCATCCATAACCGGTGGGCCATGCTAACTCCGACCGGAATCGTAATAGTGAAATGACTCGAGCCGTTAGGTTTTATTGAGAATTTCTCGTGATATAACGCATGGTCTCGTGAGTATTTCACTGATTCCACTATGTTATATGTGGCCCAATGAATGTGGATAGACTACATCGAAGGCAGAAGATGGGCCGATTCGATAAAACAAGGTACTATTGACATAAAACTTAAGTACCCACACAAAGTGAAAGTCACCAACATCTACTTTTCGATTGACAGGTTTAAATGGATATCTGGCTAACCCTCCAAACTTGTTGGCTGAAACTCTTTCTTCTTTCTCACTCACTGAGCATACCGCCCATGTAACAAATGTGTTAAGGCTCCTCGTAGAAACGGTTGTGTATACCCTATGGTCTGAAGGGAATGCTCAAATCTTCAAATCAACCTCCTCTCCTCATAGTGTAATTATGGCTACCATTGATAGCACGATGTGTAATAGGCTTTTATCTGTCACTCAAGTTGATTGTCTTACTTCCATTCTAGGATTTTATTTTAGTTGCATTTCTTTTCCTTTATGATGTATAACCAAACTCTTAAAACTTGCTTCATCTTTATGATCTAATATTACATTGAAACCAATAGAAAAAAAAGGTGAATCCTAAAACCAGATGTTGGTTATCCCGAAGTTTTATAGTTTGATCTAGTGATGTGAGGGAAAGATTTCAACTAAACTGGTAATGATTTTGAGGACTAAGAAAACAGAAATTAAACGGTTTACGATGCTTGCTTTCGTTGGGTTATATATCCAAGCTACCTACAATAGTCAAGATCCAGTTGAGAATCTCATGGGTCATCTAATTGATCCTAGTCACTGCAACATCTTCTCAGTAAGCTAAATTTTGATGATTATTATCCACATGATGATGATAATATATATATTTATCAGCCACTTCTTTTGTAAGGCCCTGTTGTTTAACGTGTCGTTGCGACTATCAGCGACATCAAACTAAAGGCTAATACAATAAAAAATAAATAATGAAAAAAAGAAAATTAGTGTATGCGACTATAATTATATATATTATTACTGGTGTTATTGGTGATTGCTGGAAAAATGAGTGACAGCTAATTACGTCGATGTGACTCATATATACAAGGAGTTCATATTATTTATCTTACTCTTCACGAAATTAGTTAAATTACAGTCGTTCATCGCTAAAGGAGTGATTTCACTAAGAACATGGTCTAATAAGTCTTTACATCACAATGATGGGGATTAGGTTTTGGCATAATATAATTTATTTTAATTATATAAATATATAAGCACTAATGGATGTAGAACTTTGTTATATATTATTACATAATTTCATATGCAATTGTTATAACTTGCCTAATTCATTTAACGGGTTTGTTTAGTTGTAATAAAAAGGTTGTTTGCGGACAACATGTTTATTTTGCTATCAATTAATATTTTGTTTAAAACAGTTTTTGAAACGACAGTTAGAAATGGTCGTTTGAAAAGTTTTTTGTCAAACAAAGCTATCTAGAGTTATTTCAGAAACGAACTTCATTTGTAAATAAAAATGATCATTTGTTTTTATATTTTACATATAATTATAATTCAAAAAACAAGATATAATTCACATCTAATCTTAATAAAACGGAGTTCCTTTTTTTAACAACATCTATTTGTAAATAATTACAAAACAAACTTTAAAAAATTATGTTTTAGCCCCTTCAATTTTTAATTCACAAAAGCTTTTCACAAACACACGATCACAAAGAATCATGTAAGCATCCCACGTTTGTGAATTCAGAAATCCACGTTCTCAACTCCTCTTATACCGACTCTCACCTTCTTATTTTTTTCCGCAGAAATTTCATAACTTTTAATCAATCACGTAACCGTCATGTATATCTAAGGATTCTAAACGTCGATTTCACTTCTCATCTCCATTTATAACCATCGATTTCACATCTCATCTCCATCGCCGCTGTTGTCGTCTCCGTCAACATCTTCGAGGCCTAAATCGTAGGTAAGTCTCCTTAGTTTCCTTAGATGCTTCTTCTGTTTTAGACATGGTCGATGTTGATTCTTCATTTCCTTCGAAATTTTTCGAGTTTGATTCGTCCATCGTTGTTTGTTTTTATCCTTTACATTGTTGATTTAAGATGTAATTTTTCTTATTCTTCCTCTATTAATGTTTATAATCTTTGATTCTAGGGTTTATAGTTTACGAAGATTTTTGGATTTTATGATTCTAACGTCTGAAATTGCTCAATTTTTAGTTAATAAGCTTCTGTAAATAGCAAATTGATTTAATTTATGTTTGATTGTGATTATTTAAACATTAAATTTTTGATTATGTAGTTATGGGATGGAGACACCCTTGGGATGGCCATGGCAATCACGGTCACAAGGATTATCACTAGTTAATGTTGTTATTAACATTGTTGATGCAATCGTTACTGAATGTCCTTAGTGAAATTTAATGTTTATACATAATGGGGGGTGAGGAATTCTAAGTTGTCACTTACTTACTACTTCTCTTCTAAAATGGTATGAAGTTGGTCTTGAAGAAAGATCGTAGCTTTGATCTCGATCTGGCTCATACAAAGTGAAAATTTAAAGGATCTTAACTTGTTTAAAGGATTATGTTGATTTATATCCATTAGAGTGAGTCACTAGCGTCTTGGAAGATAACTAAGTGATTAGCCATTGAGTGACTTTATTTTGAAAGTTCATTAAATTGATTTAGTGACACATGTATTGAGTTTTTCTTTTTGTTGAGGCATCATTGATTTGTAGTTAGTCAAACAATGGTTGTGCAATATTAATCCTGGACATCACCGACGATGCAGCCTTTAAATTGATTGATATTGGAAAATATCTTTAAATTTAAATTTCCAGTTTACTTACACATATACTTTTTTCCAAATCTAACCTTGCTGTAAATGAAAAAGTAATCAATAAATTGTTTTCGTGATACTTTTTACATTATTAGAATCTCTCTATGTGAAGCCATATCTCCTGTAACGGAGATGATGAAAACATTACATAGTTATCATATAAAGTACATAACTATAGAAACAATGAATCGAAGATAACAAATAGTTGACTAAACTAAAATTTCTTTAACAATCAAGAAAATTGACTTTGACATCTACACATGGGCGCATTACTCCCAAGTTTGTTTTTAACCTATAACTACGTAAACTTAATGTTCACTAGAGGACTATTAATAAAAAGAAAAAGAAGTTGTTGAGGTTCCGATTTAGGAGAACCCAAGCAATGACTTTAATATTGCCTCTACATAAGTTTCTGCTCATAACCTTTAACTGGGCCATTATTGATTGTCGTCTCCATCGACGATAATATAATCGGATTAAGACAAATATACTAAACTATGCTTACAAAAAAATTAACAGTATATATGCATAAGAGATATATGTTTATGTGTGCCTATTATTTGTTTTTTTGGTTTATGTTTCAACATTCAAAACTACGAACATATGTCCGTCTATATTTTCTGAAGTTATGAACATGTTTTAATTTTTTTTCTCACTAAATTAAAAAAAAAATGTATATTCCATAAACGTTCCTAACAGTTCTCCAAAATTAATAAATTTGTCAAATGCTTTTCACACCAAAACTAGGCATCAAAAATGTGCTACCAAATTTTAAATACTTCACAATATTATTCGTATATTGAATGATATATTATGTGATAACCAGAATATGAGATCAAACATATTTATGTTTGTTTTATCATGGTTTGAGGGCTTGAGTTAAGGTTCATTACATTCATAATCTTACCAATGCTTACCAACAAGTAAAAGGATCTAAATTTAATAGCGATATGCTTATATATTGTTTGTTTTACTTTTTTTCGTACAACTACAAACATATGTCCGTTTAAAGGTCATAAATTTCTGTACATGTTCCATTTTACTTTTTCCCTCAAACAAATGTATAAAGCATTCGACAAATTTCATAACTTTTATTGCATTCAAATCAAAACCTGGACATTATACATATGCTACCAATTTTTGAATAGTACAAAACAATGTTTATATTTATGGTTACATGAGTGATAACCTGATTTTTCGATCATACATATTAACGAATCCGCAAACTAAAAAATCGCACAATATAAATAAAATCCGAATACATAAATATCATACAAACAAAATAAACCCGCGCTTCAAGCGCAGGTAGCATCCTAGTTTTGGTTTAAGAAGAAGAATCATTGTATATATTTAGAAAAAATAGTTATTTGCTAGTATGTAAATATTATTTGAAAAATAATAATTGCAATTTTTATATTTATTTTTATATCAAAAATGTTAAACTATATGTTCTTGCATAAATTTTAGAATAATAATTTCAAATCAAATTTTACATACTAATTTTTATCTCATTATTTTATTAAACCGCTAGAGTGTTGGCCTGAACAGTTTACCCGAAAAGACTCAAACTCAAAGACCCAAACTCAAAGACCCAAACCGAATCTGACTTGAACGGAACCCAACATGATGTAAAAACCCGAATGGGTCCTAGCTATGTGTATCCAAAAACTCAGACACGAACCAAATCGAACCAATAACCGAACCCAAACCAAACCAAGAATCAAATGAATAGCCAAAAATTTGAAATGTGATTATATATTTTTAAGATTATTATCAATATTCACTCTTTAATAACTTAAATATTTAAATTTACAATTACAATTTCAAAATATTAGTAATTTAAGATCAAGATAACCAAAATAATTCAAATTTTATTAAATTTTTATTTTAAATAATTAAATATTTAAAAATATTAAACTTTTAAAAATGTATTGAATAGAATTATCTAGACCGAACTTAAACATTTTCAGATCATTGGCATTTGATTAAGGACGATCTTGGCAAGGTAGTGAGTAATTTCATGGCAAATGGAGAGCTGAATCTGCACTTAACGCAAAAACATTTATTTGATCACTAAGAAGCCTTATCCTCATATATGGCCAAAAGGATCCTTCCGAGTATAGTCTTAGAGACTCAAGCAGCTTTTGTCAAGGGTAGGGTCATCTCCGACAATATCCTCATATCACATGAGACTTTACGTGTGCTAAGGACTACAAATTCAATATCGAAGGACTTCATTGCCATAAAAACAGATATGATAAAAGCGTATGATAGGTTGGAGTGGAGTTTTGTTAAACACTCTTTAGAATTTTTGGCTTTGATGTACATTAGATCAAATGAATAATGCAATGTAATTTTACAGCCTATTAGCGTGTACTGATTAACGAGAAATACTTTGGTGACATTAGTCCCTCTCATGGACTCAGACAAGAGGATCCTTTTTCCCCTTTCTTTTTTTGTTTTATGTGTAGAAATGCTTGTTAACTGGTTAGCCCAGGACGAGAGGAGCAACAATCTCTTTCGAATAAAAGTGGCGAGATCAGCCCTTCGAATCTTCCACCTACGATTTGCCAACGATAACCTCTTCTTTTGCAAGGCAGAAGCGAATCAAGTTGGAGAAATTAAGAAGATCTTGGACGAGTATCATTGCAGGTCAGAGCAGAAAGTTAACCTCGACAAATCTAGCATCTACTTTGGAGTAGAGGTCAGCCAAGAAATGCGTAAGGAGATAAAAGAACTAATAGGGATCACCAATGAGGGTGGCAATGGGGTCAATCTTGGTCTCCCAGAAATTTTCATTGGCTCCAAAGTAGCAACACTTCAACACATTGAACATAAGGTGTCAAGCATGCTCAAGGCGTGGAACAATCGATTCCTGTCACAGAGTGGGGAATTGATCATGATAAAGGATGCTGCTTTAGCCCTCCGACATACACAATGAGCTGCTTTAAGGTACCTAAGACAGTATGTAGAAAGGTGGATTCTGTAGTTGCAAGCTTCTGGTGGAAAAATCAGGAATCCATTGGAAGGCTTGGAAGAAGCTTTCTGTTCCGAAGGATGGGGGCATGAGATTCAAAAATTTGGAAGGGTTCAATATGGCTTTACACGGGAAGTAGATATGGAGATGGTGCATTATCTGAAATCATTGCTAGCTAGGGTTTTCAAAAGCAAGTACTTCCCAAGGACTTCCATATTTGCAGCTGGTGTAGGAACACATCCCTCCTTCACTTGGCAAAGCTTGCGGGAAGCAAAACCACTAACTCAGAGCGGACTTAGGCGTGTATTATGGAATGGAGATTCAATCATAGTCTGCATTGATCTATGGCTGCATACATATCCTCCTTGGGCACCGGTTCCACTGGCGAAAATTGATTCGAGTGACATATTTATGTCTGATTGAGTGGAACATTCCCAAATTAAGATCCATATTCCCATAGGAGGAGACATTGGAGATCATTAAATGTAAACCTAGGAGTAAAGAAGCACTTTATGGTTATTCATGGAATTTCAATAACAATGATGACTATGCAGTCAAGTCCGGCTATTGGATGTGGCAAAATAAGGTCAAAAATAGGGACTCACATGAGATGTACAGCGAACCGAGCTTCAAGGTTATATTCCACAAATTATGGTAGACGGATACATCTCCCAAAATTCGGAACTTCTTATGGAGAGCTTTGACCAATTGTGTGGCAACATCAAAGAATCTTAAGAGGAAATTGCTATCTAAAGACTCACGTTGTTCTCATTGTGGTGATGAATCGAAAACAATTAACGACATAGTGTTTACATGCCCATTTACCAAGCTCACTTAAGCGGTTTCCCAATTGGCAATTATGTATTATCCAGCACCATCGGATTCCTTACACACCAACATAGCTATTTGTCTATTTCATGAAAGCGAGGATAACACCACCTAATGAGAGGCTAGACTTCAGATTTTTCTTTGGTTCCTTTGACACCTTTGGAAATGTAAGAATGGGTTTAACTTCTCTGGTGAAAAGCTATGTCCATGGATACTGATTGAAAAGGCAACAAGGGACAGTAAGCAGTGGTGGAAATTGAAGAAGCATACGCAAATGTTGGAGACAGGCGTCTACCATTAACCACTCACACATCATGGTCTCCGCCTCCTGAAGGTATATATAAATGCAAAATGTAGATGCTTCTTGGAATTAGAAGAAAAATACTTGTGGTGTTGGGTGGATTGTTAGGGACGAGAAAGGGAATGTCAAGTGGATATGTGGGAAGACTTACCCTCATTTACACTTAGCTCTTGAAGCCGAGGCCACAATCCTAACACTGGCCATGAATGTTGTTGACAACCTCGGTTTTGATGAGGTATGGTTTGAGAGTGACTCAAATGTCTTAATCTCTACACTCAAGGAACTCGGTAAATGGGCAAAGATTGAGGAGCTTTACAAGTGAGGTAACCAATTAGCATATAAAGTATCTTAGGGCCTCCTTTCACCATGTGGATTGGAAGGCAAATGGCGTGGTAGACTTGATTGCTTAGAGATTTAGTATAGGTTAGCCATATGTGACTTTGCTTGACCATTTTGTGCATGACAGGCTGGTTTTCATTGTGGAAATGGAGAAACATGAAATTTTATTGTGATCAATTATGAATGAAATGTTATAAAATAATTCTCTATATATTGTATTATTACTTTATATAAGATAAATATAAAAGATATATGAGAGAGAGAAGAGTACGTAAGGCAAAGAGATTACTTCTTTATATTGTTATAATTTCACCTCATCAAAGTGAATACACGGGATATATATAGTACTTTAAGTCGGCGAAAGAGGTGAGTCGGTTGAAAATAAAACATTAAATTATAATAAAATAGATAATTACTAATTTTTATTTTATAGCATTCTCTCTTAATTATCCATTATAGATGATGTATTACGTACTGTCTCGTTAAAAATCTTGTCATGGAATAACTCAGTGGGATAAAAACTATGACGAGGAAAAAAAGAGTATAATGACGTAATCATAAGTTTCAAAGTTAGACGCATCTCGATACTGTAAACATGTTTTCTGAATGTTGTAGTGGGAAATACTTTCGTAAACAAATCAGCTGCATTGTCTGTTGAGCGAACATATTGAATATCTACTTCTTTATTCTTCTCGAGTTCTCGCGTGTAAGAGAAAAATCTTGCAGGAATATGCTTTATTCGGTCGCTCTTGAAATAACCCTCTCTGAGTTGAGCAACACATGCAGCATTGTCTTCAAATAATTTTGTTGGCTCTTTATTTATGACTATTCCACTTGATTCTTGTATATGTTGAGTCATTGATATGAGCCATATGCATTCTCTACATGCTTCATGAAGTGCAATTGTCTCATATAAGGCACTTCGGGGCCTAATACCTCTTTGTTATCTTCACAACATCGGAATGGACCTTTATCAATATTAAGAGATCTATTAACCATTGGAGTACTCAAAGGAGTCGCTTTATCCATGTAAAAGCGTTTAAAGATTATTTTTGTATAATTAGATTGATGTACAAAAATTCCATTGCGAAGATGCTTGATCTGGAGCCCAAGACAAAATTTTGTCTGTCCAAAATCTTTCATTTTGAACTCTTCTTTCATGTGAGTTCTTGCATCATCAATCTTCTTTTTAGTTCCAATTATGTTCTGGTCATCAACATATACAGCTATGATCACAAATCTGGATAAAGATTTCTTAATAAATATGTAAGGGCATATCACATTGTTGGTATATCTTTTACTCAACAAATATTCACTTAAGCGATTATACCACATGCGTCCGGATTGTTTCAATCCATAAAGTGATCGTTGTAATGTGATCGAACATATTTCTTTAGATTTTGAGCTCAATGCCTCTAGCATTTTCAACCCTTCTGGAATTTTCATGTATATATCATTATCCAGTGATCCATATAGATATGTTGTCACAACATCCATTAGATGCATATCTAGACTTTTAGATGGCGCTAGGCTAATTGCATCAATTAACGGGGAATATGTCTCTTCATAATCAATTCTCGGTCTTCGAGAAAAAACTTGGGCAACAAGTCGGGCTTTATATCTTTTTACCTCATTTTTCTCATTCGTTTTCCGAACAAATACCAATTTATACCCTACAGGTTTTACATGTTCAGGAGTTATGACAATAAGTCCAAAAACATTTCTTTTATTGAGGGAGTTTAACTCAGTTTTTATGGCCATTTCCCATTTCTCCCAATCATATATTTTCTGGCATTCCAGTATGGGCCTTGGATCTGGATCATTCACTTTCATTATCAATTTCTTCTGATATAGAGAATGAGAAAACTCCATCATCATCTTCTATCTTATTTCTAACCCATAATTTTCCATTTTGGGTATAATTGGTGGAAATCTCATTATTTTCAACAGTAATGTCTTCAGGAATTTTTTTATGTATGTGGTTCTTGTAGACAACTTTCATTGAGTTCTCCCAATTTCTTTTTCTTTCGGGAATTTTTATCCTTTGATCCCATTGGTCTCTCCTTTTCAACTGAACCTTAGGTTCATTTGCTATATTTCCATCATTTTGTTATTCCGAAGCAATAACTCTTGATGGAACATTCACAGCGGGTATATACGATTTTGTCACCCTTTTTGTATCGACGAACGCATCTGGTATCTTGTTTGCCATATTTTGTAGATACATAATTTTCTAAACTTCCAATTCACATTGTTTCGTAGGGGGATCAAGGTGAAATAACAACGATGTACACCATGTAATATCTTTTGGAACTTCTCTAGTTCCTCCCCATAACATGGAAATTCATCTTCATTAAAATGGCAATCGGGAAAATGTGGCGTAAACATATCACCAGTTTTTTGGTTCCAGATACCGAATTATACTTGGTGATGTAAACCCAATATATATTCCCAATCTTCTTTGTGGTCCCATTTTTGTTCTTTGTGGTAGCACTATGGGGACATAAACCGCACACCCAAATACACAGAGATTGATATATTTGGCTTCCGGCCAGATGTTAATTGTGATGGGGTGTATTTATTATATGCAGTCGGTCTTATTTGAATGAGTGTTGCATCATACAAAATTGCATGACCTCATAATTAAATTGGGAGTCTTGTTCTCATTATTAAAGGTGTGGCAATAATTTGTAACCGTTTGATCAAAGACTCAACCATGCCATTTTGTGTGTGAACAACATCAATTCCCAATGACATACAATAGTCATTGAAGGCTTGTGAAGTGACTTCACCAGCATTATCAAGCCTTCTATTCTTTATTGTATAATTAGGAAATTGTGCTCTTAACCTAATTATTTGGGCAATAAATTTTGCGAAAGCCATATTACGTGTGCTTAATAGACACATGTGACCATCCACTAGATGCGCTAATTAATACCATAAAATATTCAAATGACCCACATTGTGAGTAAATAGGCACACATATATCACCATGTATTCTTTCTAAGAATACTGGTGGTTCATTCCCAATTTTAGTTGGTGATGACCAAGTTATTAGCTTTCCAAGAGAACAAGCATTACATGGAAATTCTTCCGTTTGAAAAATCTTCTAGTTTTTCAATGGATGGCCATTTGAATTTTACACAATTTTTTCTCATCATGACTGAACCAAGATGCCCTAAACGTTCATGTTAGATTTTGAATGTACATGTAAATTTCTCGTTTACATTAATATATGATTCAACCATGTTTATTTTTGTGGAATATATTCTGGAGGATAAAGCTGGCAGCTTTTCCAATATATATTTTCTCTCCAGAATTACTGATGTAATGCAAAGATATTCAATGTCATCCTTATTCAAAATCTCTATATGATATCTATTTTTTCGAATATCTCTGAAACTTAATAAGTTTCTGCAAGACTTGGGGGAATACAATGCATCATTTTCCCCCTGGCATTGAAAAACTAGCTCTTCCAGAGCCCACAATTATTTTTGTATTACCAGAGATAGTATTCACGCTTCCAACGGAATCTTTTATATCAAGGGAGGAGAAATACTTTTTATTCTTATGTATTGTGTGCGTTGTAACACTGTCTTCCAGACAAATATCTCCATCCCCGTTCTCAAGTTTCAACATTTTCTGATTATAACCAAATGAATTAATATATTCAAAAATGAAATTTAAATATCAAATAAAAACTTTTCTATAAGCGAAAAGAAACATAATTAAAACATCATCATGTCATATTATCTTATTCTGGAAGATTTTTAATTGTTTAGAGTTCCGTTGATATCTTCAAGATCAACAACAACGAAATCGGCTACATCGAGATGTATATCATATGTTATGCCTTTGATAGAAGGTCCTATTTTATCATAGATGAAGTTGATTTTTTTTGTTTTACATTTCTCTTTTGTGATTTATACAGATCGGCTAAATATTTTAGCTTAGACAAGTACACTCTCAATGTCTTTTTCATACCGCATCTGTCGCAACTATTTTTATGTTGCTTATTTATCACAAAATCAATTTCGTTTTCTTTGGACCTTAAATCATTTAGATGGAACTTTCTTATTTGTTCACGTCCATATGCTTTTTGTTCATGACCATGGTCATCTCATCCACCGTGTCTACATTCATTGTAATCAGTATAACTGGATGATGCAACATTTACTTCTGGGACTGAAGCTGATCGAGATTGACCGTTTAACATCACACTTTCATTCTATTGTGTGATTGCTAAAGATCTTAAAGATCTTATATATTCATTTTTAAACCATCATGGATATGCTGGGATAAAAATATCATGGTATTTGCTTTTTTCTCATCAAAAGTTATTTTTGACTTATCGATGGTATCAAGGAGCTTATTTATTGTAAATGCATCCTTGTTATAACTGCTCATCTCATATCATTATTTTATGAGATATATAGGACATCGATCTCGAATTTAACCATATATGACATGGTAATTGAATATATCAATTTATTTATCATTAATTTGGTGATAATTCAATTTAAATGTCAAGTTAAAAATCATAATAATATTCTAAAATTCAAAAACATAGATTAAATTAACATAAAATAAATACAATAATTTTTAATATTTTGTCATCTAGACAAATTTTATTTTGTTCTTTTTAGAACACTTTAATAAATGCCTAGAGACATTTAAAAGCATTGATTTGAGGAGACATAGTGTACCGTATGATCATAAGCCATTTAAGGAGGCAGAGCCTACCATATAATCATGATCATGAAGGTAGTACCTACCATAACGATTGATTCAGGAAAGACAGTGCCTATCATCCCAAAATTAATATTTATGTATGGAGATCAAATCACTCATACGGCACGCCGACCATTATAACTGTATACAATATAAATTAAATATATATATATATATATATATATATATATGAGGAGTGAATCACTCAGGGGCATAGCTCAATTATTATTGTAAAATAGAAATTAAATTTACAGAAATTAAATCATATTTTCAATTCGATATTAGAAAAGAGCAACTCGTACTGATAACATATTATAAAATAATTCTCTATATATTGTATTCTTATTTTATATAAGATATAAATATAAAAGATATTTGAGAGAGAGAATAGTGCGTAAGGCAAAGAGATTACGTCTTTATGTTATTATAACTTCACCTCATCAAAGTGTTATTACTTTAAGTCGGCTAAAGAGGTAAGTCGGTTGAAAATAAAACATTAAATTATACAAAATGGATAATTACTATTCTTATTTTATAACATGAAATTTATTTAGAGAAAAATAAAAGGAAAACAAATGAGAAGACGGTCAAATAAATACCAAACTTACACATTTTCGCTACTTTAAATACAAATTTTTTTTCTCTCTAAAAAAATAACGAAATTTGAGTTGACCACGCCATTTTAGTATCATTGTTAGTCAAAATTAAAATTAAACGGATCATTTCTTTGGCTTAATGCAATAACCAAAATGACAACGTTTTGATAAGACATAATCAAAACGGCAACGTTTTTGATATGAAATAAACCTAACACACAAAATCTTCTTCGCCGTTTTCTCTTTCTCTGCAAAACGAAATCGGAAAAATCTTCTTCGAAATCAACTGAAAATCTCAAATCGAAGATGAGAAAACGAAGAAAGATGTAATGCACAGTCCTGTTAGGTACCTGAATATGCTTAAATCGCTGAGTAAAAGCACAAATCAGAGCGAGAATTCGAGTGGAGGAATGAAGGTCCAAGTCGGGTGAATTCAAGTGGAGGGAATAAAGGTCCGAGTCGGGTGAATTCGAAGTGAAGAATTAGATAAGGGAAATAAGTCGCGTGAAGACGAAATAGAGGAGGAAGAAGAAACAGAGGATGACTCTGATGGAGATGAAGAGTATCGTGATGCCATTGAAGATGTTATTCGAGTTGAAGAAAACGGAGGTGATGTTTTATCTTCTCACTTTGGTAGCATTGCATCTAGGGAGAGTAGAGATGATGATAGTGAATATACTGATAGAGAAGATGAGGTCTGGAGAGATGATTTTATATCTGAGAGTGGGAGTGATTCATCCGGTGATGAAGAGGGTGATGAAAACCGGAATGGTCACAATTCAGACGATGATGATAATGATATTCTTAGGCTTGGGAAAACATTTGAGTCTGCAGTAGATTTTAAGAACGCTTTGTTCAGGTATTCTCTGAAAACAGGTTATGATGTGAAGCTTTACATTTCCACGAAGAATAGGTGTGGTGCTATTTGCTCTGATAAGGAGAAACCATGCAAATTGAGAATATATTGTTCTTACGAAAGGAGTAAACACAAGCTGCAGGTTAAAGTGCATGAAGATAAATATATTTGTACACGTTCTGGGTATACAAAGCTGCTTAAGAGTTCGACAATTGCTGATTTGTACACAGAGAGGCTGCGTGTTTAGCCCAGGTTTACAGCGAAAGAGATAGTAGCAGAAATACTGAGGATTTACGGTCTTCATGTGAGTGAAGAACAATGTCGGAAAGCAAAGACTAAAGTGAACAAGGCGAAAAGAAAAGAACATGAAGCCTAGTTTGCTCGCATATGGGATTATGAGGCTGAGATACGGAAGACTAACCCGGGAAGTATTGTTGACATTGAGAACATTCCGGGTCCAACTCTAGGATGCTTACAAAGGTTTCATCGTATGTATCTGTGTTTTGCTGCTCAAAGAGAATCTTGGAAGAGATATTGCAGACCTGTTATAGGAGTTGACGGTGCTTTCCTGAAGTGGGATATCATAGGGCAGTTGTTAGCTGCAGTTGGGCATGATGGTGATAACCGGACTGTGCCTATTGCATGGGCAGTCGTCGAGATTGAGAACGACTGGTTTATACATCACTTGAAGATTGATTTAGGACTTGGCGAATGCAATAACTACGCAATAAAATCTGACAAACAAAAGATAAATTTGGCATTCTAATTTGCTATTTCTCATTCTGATTTTAACTTATCTAAGTGCTTTAACTTACAAGATTGTTATTGTTGAAGGGTTTGGTGAAAGCAGTCCACAATCAGCTACTTGAAGCTGAGCATAGAATGTGTGCTAGAAATGTTATAGGCCACTGTAAACGAGACAATCGTGACATGGAGTTAGAGAGGCTGTACTGGAGAATTTTGAAGAGTTACACAACAGGAGACTATCTCGAGAGCTTTGAGGCGTTGAGGCAATGTAGCCAAGGAGCTTATGATGCTCTACTTAAACTGCATCCAAAAACATGGTGTCGGGCATTCTTCAGGCAAGGAACTTGCTGCAACGACAATCTTAATAATCTCTGTGAGTCATTCAATCGAACAATTCGTGAGGCTAGGACAAAACCAGTACTAGATTTGTTGGGGGATATTAGGAGACAATGCATGGTGAGGACTGCTAAAAGGTCGTTTATGAGTCAGAAATTGGAGACTAGGTTCACAAAGAGTACTGACAAACAGATATGATTGGATATATACAAATCTAGGGATTATGTGAGATACATTTCAACTAGTGATGTGCATGAGATTGACTTACATGGTCGTTCTTACTGGGTCGATATGAGGCAGCGAATTTGTGGTTGTTTGAAATGGCAGTTGAATGGAATACCGTGTGAACTTGCTGCAGCTGTTATTATAGGCAAAAAACTGAATGTGGAGGATTATGTTTCAGACTTTTTTAGCACTCAGGTTTGGCGAGACACTTATGCAAATGGGATACAACTTGTGGAGGGAATGAAGTTGTGGCCTAGGATGAACCGGTTACCATTTCTACCACCGCCAAACAGAATAGGCAAGATAGGGATACCAAGGAAGTATGTAAGGCGTAAAAGTCAGAATGAAGCTGCCACAAATGCAGCCACCTCGAGGCTGAATCGGAAAAATCGAGTTATGACTTGCTCCAAGTGTAGAGAAGAAGGACACTACAAGAGCAGCTGCAAAGCTACACCAGTTGAGCCTGTTGCTAAACGGCCACGAGTTCGTCCAAGAAAATATCTGGTTTGTACATTAATTACCATTTTCATATTGGTGTTGTTCAGTTTAAGCATTCTCTAAGAAGATTGGTGTTGTGTTGTTCATTTTAAGCATTATGATTCTAAGCATTGTGTTGTGTTGTTAATTGTAGGTTGAAAGAGATGTAGGATCTTCATAAGTTGGTGGATCACAACTTCAAGTCTATGGATCACAAGCTGGATGCTCACAAGAAGGGATCTCTTATCTCCGTGGATCTTGAGTTTAATGTTGATGCTAATGCTATTTGGTTCATGTTCCTTTTGTCTTGGATATTAACTATTGCAATGTTCTGTTTTGTCTTCGATTTTAAGACCTTTTTTCTTCGATTTTAAAACCTTTTGTCTTATGATTGTGTCTCTTTCATGTGTAAAACTTTTAAGAAATGCTATGCTTTAAAAACTACTTTTATGAAATGCTATGCTTCTGAGTGTGTCTCTTTCATCTCTTATCTCGAGTTTAACCATTCATATTTCTTAGTTTTAAAGACTACATCTCAGTCTTCAAGAGAGACAAAAAAAAATACAAGAGAGCATTGATCATTGATCATTAAGCATTTAGGCATCAAATCTTTCAGTCTTAAATAAAACGCTTACATTTGAAAGAGTCTTAAGATCATTCATGATTACATCTTCAAGATACAATCTCAAAAAACATGCCAAAGCTATCACTCAATCTTAAACAAAACGAATACAAATGGATTACATCAGTGCAACTACAAATGCAGGCAACGCAGCCAAAACAATTACACAAATCACCAATCCACAAACGACTTTCATCACTCGAATGTCAGTTTTGACATCAAGTACATGCCGATGTAACTCATACATCTCATCTCTGTGCTCCCTCAGTTCACGTTCAATGTCATGTACTTTTGGTAACAAATCTTCCACTTCCTCTATTAAAGAATCTTTACACCATTTAAATACATGATCCTACCAATACACAAAGACAAACAAAATCACATTGAACAACAATTTCACAATTGAATAATAAAATTCTCAAAGAACAACCAATTCTTCATACACAGCACAAACTCAACCCTTGAATCAAAAGATAATACCTTCTTCATACTGTCACAACCATGAAACGGACGTCTTGAGTTGTCTTCGTGTGTGATGTGTACTTCCTTACACCATGTCCACACTTACATTGTCTCGGAAATCCACGCTTAGCACTTGATGATCCCATTATACTCTCTGTAAACTTAGTATTCTCACCAAATCAAGCCAAAATTGAAACTAGAATCAATAAAACGAAGGAATTGATTCACAGATAAAGAGATATCGAGAAAGAGATAAATGAATTGGAGCTCAGTTTTAGGGATTTCAATTTTTTGACAGCTAAAACACTGAGTTTCATTAATACAAACAATCCATTTAACGTCGATTAATTTTGACTAGTGATACTAATATAGTGTGGTCAACTCAAAATTCGTTAATTTTTTTAGAGAAAGAAGGAAGTTCATGTTTAAATTAGCAAAAATGTGTTAGTTTGGTATTAATTTGACCTTTTTCTCGAAAACAAATACACGGGAACCAGACAAAACCGGTATGATTAATTTACCGGTTTGGTTCAATTCAGTTTCGCATGATTGTTTCCATCTCAACACCAAACTCAGTCACCAGCATCTGACACAGACATGCCAACGTTCGACGGATCTTTGCGTTTAATTCACTCTTTCTCGGCTAGATCTGAGCAAAACCCCACCAAAAACCCGAATCCCCATGTTTCTATCTCTTCCTAATTCTAATCATGGTGGAGAATTTGTTTCCGAGTAGATTGCAGCTTCATCTTCAGAGACTTGACCCTAAGCGTCGTCGTCTTACTTCTTTCCTTGCTTCCCACAAGATACTCCTCATATTTCTCTGGTTCGCTGCCTTCGGTTCCGTTTTTCTATGGCAACGAATGGTCTACATCGGTGGCTCTGGAACTGGCTTTTCCGGAGGAAGGTTCACCATTTTCGGCCGGATCGAACCGCCACTCCCTCGCTTGAGACCGGTGGTGTTCGATTTGAAGGATTTTGGAGGTATTGGAGATGGGATTACGCTTAATACGGAGGCGTTCGAGAGAGCGGTGATATCAATTTCGAAGCTTGAGAGAAACAGCGGCGGAGGACAGCTTAATGTACCGCCTGGACGGTGGCTCACGGCTCCGTTTAATCTCACCAGCCATATGACTCTTTTTCTCGCTCAGGATTCCGAGATTCTTGGTGTTGAGGTTTGTGAAATGATTTAATTTCCTCGCGTGTTGCTTTTCATCTCGAGACATCGAAACGAACACAAATGATTTATGATTGGTGATTATATACTAGAAATGAGATGCTTTAAGCTCTATTTAGGTCTACATTGCAGAACTTTGAGCACCACTTAATGTTAGAACATGAGATTTCTAGCTGACAGGTAACTTCACTCCAGCCAAGTTAGAGTAGATTGACTGTGTTTGCTTGGTTCTATTCAGTGGAATTAACATAATTTAGGAGATTTTGAGGTACTTAAATTGAATGCTATTTATGGTATGCAAATGAGTTTATCAGATCCCAGTTCAATTGATTCTTCGTATAGGATTAGAAAGAGAAGTTGCCCAATGAGAAAATCAGAGGTGGATTATATAGCTCCAGGTTTTATGACATTCAGTGATTGACTTGTGATTCTTGTTTGCTTTATGTGCCATTTTAATTATCAGGATGAGAAGCATTGGCCTTTAATGCCACCATTGCCTTCATATGGTTACGGTAGAGAGCGTGCAGGACCTCGCTATGGGAGCTTAATCCATGGTCAAAACCTCAAAGATATTGTGATAACTGGTTAGTGATTCCTTCTTTTCGAGTTCATGGTTGTGAAATATGATTACCGGTTAGATATTAATGGCACAAACAGGTCATAACGGAACAATCAACGGACAAGGACAATCGTGGTGGAAGAAGCATCAAAGAAGACTTCTCAACAATACGAGGGGACCATTAGTTCAAATTATGTGGTCGAGTGACATAGTTATCGCTAACATAACACTGCGTGACTCACCATTTTGGACGCTTCATCCATATGACTGCAAAAACATAACAATAAGGAATGTCACCATCTTGGCTCCTGTAACCGGAGCACCAAACACCGATGGAATTGATCCCGGTATGTTATTTACTGCTTACTATCTCTTCTCTCCAGTAAATCTGTGCTTGGTGAATTTAAAACCTTGTTGCACCGTGTTTCTTTCTTTCGTAAACAGATTCATGTGAAGACATGGTAATTGAGGATTGCTATATTAGCACAGGCGATGATGCAATTGCGATAAAGAGTGGATGGGATCAGTTTGGCATTGCATATGGACGATCTTCATCAAACATCCTTATCCGGAATCTAGTTGTTCGCTCTGTTATCAGGTAAACAGTGTTGTAATTTCTCATGTTTCACTGTGAAAGGTCGAAAGCGTTCTTGTTTAAAACAAAAATAAAGAAAGTGAAGTATTTCTGTATGTTTTGACAGTGCTGGTGTATCAATCGGAAGCGAGATGTCCGGTGGAATATCGAACGTGACAATTGAGAATCTTTTGATCTGGAACTCACGCCGTGGAGTCAGAATAAAAACGGCTCCAGGACGAGGCGGTTACATCAAAAACATAACTTACAAAAACCTAAAACTAGACAACGTTCGTGTTGGGATCATCATCAAAACGGATTACAACGAGCATGCAGATGATAATTACGATCGGAAAGCATATCCGATTCTTTCAGGATTCAGTTTCGTGGGAATACATGGGCAAGGAGTGAGAGTTCCGGTCCGAATCCACGGAAGTGAACAGATTCCGGTGAGGAATGTGATGTTTCGGGACATGTCCGTTGGGTTAACGTACAAAAAGAAACATATATTTCAATGTTCGTTCGTGAAAGGACGAGTCTTCGGTTCGATATTTCCTCGACCTTGCGAGAATTTTGATGTTTACGACGATGAAGGTCGTCTTCTTAAGCCTGCGGCTGAGTCCAATGTGACGGACATTGATTACGACATTTGAATATTTTATTTCCATTCACGGTCACATGTGAGATCATTTGTGTACATATACGTAAATTTTGGAACAGAGATGAATATTACTTGTTTTTCTTCCGACGAATTTTCATTGTCACTGTTGGGTTTTCCTCATTCTGATAGAATGTTCTAATTTTAATTATATACAAAGGAATTCTCTTTTTATATTAAACCTGTAGACTCTGAAATCTTGGTCTTACCTAATTTTTGATGGCCGAACTCTACTTTTGACCTAGCACGTGTTTGAACACCAACAACGAAATCAAACAAGCTAATTCACATAATCTACATTATATTAAAAAAAATCTTAGTCAAATATCACGAGAAGCATGTTCCGATCAACCACAAAAGTTATGAAGCACTGTTGCAAACCTTTATATTGTATATTCTGCATAACACCACCAATCCAATAATGTTCACGATCCATGTGGGCGCATCATCAACTTTATTATTATTATTATTTTTTTTTTTGTCAACTCACATTAATAAAACACCAAAAGAGGATAAGTTACACTTCTATACCAATAGGTGACTCTCTCGAAGAACGAGTTAGAGCATCAACCTTATGGTTTAGAGAGCGCGGAATTACATGAAGAGAGAAAACATTAAAAAGAGACTTCAACCTGTAGAAATCCTCCTGGTATGATTGGAAAACCGGCCACTCTTCTGGATTGAAGAGTAACTTCAGAGCACCAACTTTATTATTCTTAACTCTATTATCATAAATTTCTAATTGTCTTTATTATATTTTATGTCTTTAATGTTTAAAGTCTAGCAAACGCATGCCTACCTTTTACATTTAACAAAAGAGAAATTTCGCTGTATAACAATCAATAACTTCAAAATTAAGCATATGACAAGTTGGTTACTGTGTAGGTTACTATTGCAAATTTTAGACAATTTTGCCCTTAGATATGACACATGTTTTTCATTTTTGTATTTAGAAGGATTGCTAACAATATTTTTATCACATTTTTATTTGTGTTGTACGTATATATTTATATTTATCGGTATAAATATATTTGAACCCCCTGTTTTTCATCCTAATTCTCTCCGTAACTTTTATATATTCAATTTGTTATGTGTTAAACAAAATATTATCAATGTATACAACTTGTTACCGTGTACGATTAACATTATACTGTTAACTATACCATTATCGTGTTAACTACATTAATATCATGTTAATTACAGTAGTACCATGTTAAATATACCATTTTCGTATTAAAATAGTCAAAGACTTTTTGGTAATATGGGTTGTTATTTTCCTAACTAAAATTTATCATTGTCATATTCTTAATTTTTCAATCTTCTATGATTATTGAATCAAATCACCCTTTAGCAAAAGGAAATTGCAGAACAATTGATTGATGATTTTTAGAAATTTCATGTGCGTGTCTTGTTTTTTTTAATACATTTCTCAATACTTGTATTTTATATAATTGTATTGTATGTTACACTTTGTTTCTTATAAACAGATAAAAAAACTACTGAACGTGGATACGTATGAATCTATGTTAACAAAGTCAACCAAACATGTATATTCCTAAAAGTGTTGTATAATAATATTAGACGAAAAAAATAAAAATAATAATAGTCATATAGTAGACATATTATTACTAATATTTTAGTTTATCATCATTATCATTACCAAGAAGCAGGTGGCTCATTTGGTTTGTCTCTTATCTAATTTGGTATCAGATGATGAGTTCAAATTCTACCAGCTTTAGTATAAATAATTTGGCTATAAATCGGATTTTTATCAATCTCGTTAGTAAAAAGAATAAGTAAAATGTAAAAAAACGGAAAGAGTCGTCAATTAAAAGTAAACTCAAAAGGTGCATGAATATTTTATATATATATATATATATATGTAAAGAATATATGTAGACACGTTATTCAACTTGCCTTGTGGATCTGTATTCCTTCCCCAACCACTAAACGCATTTCCCACGAGTCTCTTTGACGATCTTTTCCGTTTATTCTTAAGTGCTATCTAGTATCTACTTCTTCTTTTAGGCTCTTTGCCCACCTTTCATATTTTATCATTTGCTAACTTCTAACCAATATACTCATAACTAATTCATCTTAATCTCTTTAACTTTATATCTAATCTTCCATCAATTATGTATAAGAAAGACTCGTTGCATTTCATGACTTTTTTTTAGATATACATTAATACACACATACATACATGTATATTATTATAATCAAATCGTGTCGCCTATTAGCAAACTTGATTTAATGGTCCAACTTGTGCTCACTCATATTATTATGGTCCACATACATTGTAATATATTGTCGCCTATATTTACTGATTAGATTTAAAAGTGAACTGCTCAAATGACCATTATATTGACAATCAACATAAGATCTACTATTGAAGAATATAATCATACACAAAAATCTATTCCTTCATTCCACAAGATTTATCCTCTATTTTTTTCTCTTTTACCATCAAATATATTTTATTATTTACCGGAATCAATCTTTACACAATGTTCTAAAAATAGAGGACATGAATGATAAATATGTAATAGAGAGGAAATATCTAATACAATACGCTATTAGAATATTAGTCTGATTGATTTAGTGTAAAATAGATTTCTAGTTATGTTTCTTTCATTTCGGTTTAGTTAAATGATTTGTAACTTTGTTTCCCTATAAACACTTTTGTAATTCATTTCTTTCTTTTTATCGAGAGAAAAAGTTTTGTAACGATGGAGATGGATGTATACTAAATTATGATTTTTTATCTGAATTTACTCTTTTTCTTTTAATATGGTATTAGAGTCCTTAAACCTGAAATTCAACGAAGTCCTTCAATAGCTTTTTGCTCTTTTCTTGTTGATTTGCCGTTAATCCATTCAATTAACTGGAATCTCATTTTTATTTTTTTTTCAGCGATTTTCTTTAACCGTTCGTCTTTTCTTTGGTCAATTCACAACCGATTTTTTTCTGAAATCTTTGGTTAATCCACCGAAGTTTCTTATTATAATGGTGACTTTGCAAAAAGCTACGAAGCGTTTGGGTCGATTTGGTTCAGCAACAAAGAGAGTGTCTCACTCGTTAGCTCGTACTGCAAAATCAGATTCATTCTAATCTAGCTCAAACAGAAACAAATCCTACATCGGAGCATAATCATCACCGTCAAAGCTCTCTTGGTTGTTCCGTCGAGGATCTTCTTGCTTCTTCAGCTCTGTTCCTTGGTTATTTCATCGGGATTGAAGCTTAATGTTCTCAGGTTAATCCGCCCAGATTGAAATTTTCAGCGATCTAATCGTTCACCTCGATCTGAGATGTCGGACCTATTTCAGCTCAAAATCTGACTCCACCGGTGATAACGAGTTCTCCCTTTGGTGTTGCATATGGCTATTCCGCCATGTTATTCTTTCTCTAAAATGGTCACAATTCGTTGGACTTCTAAAAGATTAGCAAGAGACTCTTCTTCTTCGAGATGCTCAACAAATATTGCAAAAATACTGAGACATCTAAAAAACAACAAGGTCAAACATCTACGAATATTGCTGTTACATATTTTCTCTTTGGTGAAGCTAACATCAATCTACACCAAGGAACACTTGATGTTTATCATCGAAAAGGTTCGATTATTCCGCCATTTTTTCTCTTCTTTAGACTTGGTTATCTTACTAAAATCAGTTGTCCACGAAATTGGTAAATTGCTTAAAGGATTTGAGAAAAAAGAATATGAAGTCTATTGATGTTTCCTTTGTAATGTTTCCCGTTTGTGCTTCCTTTGTGATTTGTGAACTGATTGCTTCTATTGATGGTTCTTTACCTAGGCCAACAGAATCTCATCCTCACTTTAGAATTTGGTCTAGGTGTAATGCAATGGTAAAGTTTTGGATTCTGAAATCAGTGATAAAGCAGATTTATGGTAGTATCTTGAGGTTTAGTGATGTTTCTGCTATTTGGAAAATTTTGTTAGTTAGGTTTCATGTGATAAATCTACCTTGATCCTACCAATTGTCTCAACAAATCTGGTCTTTACAGTAAGGGAGAATGAATCTTTCCACATATTACACTAAATTAAATACATTATGAGATGATTTGGACTCAGTATATTGTGTCAATACTTGCTAGAATTGTCAATGTTGTAAGGCAATAATTACAAAGAATGAGCATGCTGGAATCATCAAGTTTTTGGCGGGGTTAAACGATTCCTACTTTAATGTGAGAATTCAGATCATCATGAAGAATATAACCTCTTGGATCTGGATCACAACCAACAATCCATTCAACCAATCCAAGGTGGTTTAGTATTTCAGCTTAGGGGTTCAGAATTCTCTACTCCGAATCCAAACTTTATTTAGAAGAAGATTTTATTTCTGCCATATACAAGATGACTCTCAAATCTATATGTTTGCCATCTTGAGAGAGGGTATTAGAATATAAATTTTATTGGTTTAGTGTAAGATAAAGTTCTAGTTATGTTTCATTGATTTTAGTTTACTTAAACCATTAGTAACTTTGTTTTTCTATAAACACTTTAGTAATTCATCTATTTCCTTTTATCAAGAGAAAATGTTTTGTAACAATGGAGATTGATGTATACAGATTATGATTCTTTCTTTGAATCTACTATCTTTCTTCTAATATGGTATCATAGTCGTTGAACCTGAAATTCAACGAATTCCTTCAATAGCTTTTGTTATTTTCTTGTTGATTTGCCGTTAATCCATTTCGATTAATTGGCATATTTTTCTTTGTTTTTTTCCCTTGATTTTCTTTCATTGTTCGTCTTTTCTTTAGTCAATTCAAGACCAATTTTTTCTGAAATCTTTGGTTAATCCACCAAAGTTTCTTCTTCTTAATAATGGTGACTTTGCAAAAAGCTACTAAGCGTGTGGGTCGAGTTGGTACAACAACAAAGAGAGTGACTCGCTCGTTAGCTCGAACTGAAAAATCAGAGATATCCTAATATAGCTTAAACAGAAACAAATCCGACATTGAAGCCTAATCATCACCGTTGAAGCTCTCTTGGTTGTTCCGCTGAGGATCTTCTTGCTTCCTCAATTCTGTCCTTTGGTTATTTTGTCGGGATTGGAGCTTAATGTTCTCAGGTTAATCCGCCGAGATTCATTCTCAAAAATGGTTATTCTTCGATTTTTCATCAAGATCTTTTTTGTCTTGATTTCTTGGCTATTCTGCCACATTTTTCTGAGAAATCTCTTTTTAATTCGCCGAGAGTGAAATCTTCATTGGTCAAGAGATCTAATTGTTCACCTCGATATGAGATGTCAGACCTATTCTGGTTCAAAATCCGACTCTATTTGTGATAACAATTTCTCCTTTTGGTGTTGTTGATGGCTATTCCGCCATGTTATACTTTCTTTGAAATGGTCATAATTCGTTGAACTTCAAAAATATTAGCAATAATTTATTCTTCTTCGAGACGCGCAACAAATTCTTCAAAAAAATAAAGACTTTTAAACAAAAACAAGGTCAAACATCTATGAATGTTGTTTGATTATTCAAGGTCAAACATCGAAAAGGTTTGATTATTTTACCAACATCAGTTGTCCAGGAACTTGGTAAATTGCTTGAAGGATTTGAGAAAAGAATAAGAAGTCCATTAATTCTTCTTTTGTAATGTTTCTCATTTGTGCTTCCTCTATGATTTGTAAACTGATTTCTTCTATTGATGGTTCTTTACCTAAGCCAGCAGAATATCATCCTCACTTTAGAATTTGGTCTAAGTGTAATGCAAATGTAAAGTTTTGGATTCTGAATTAGTGACAAAGCAGATTTATGGCAATATCTTGAGGTTTAGTGATGCTTATGCCATTTGGAAAAATTTGTTAGTCATGTTTCATGTGACAAGCTACCTTGATCCTACCAATTGTCTCAACAAATTTGGACTTTACAGTAAGGGAGAATGGATCTTTCCACATATTACACTAAATTGAAGACATTATGGGATGATTTGGACTCAGCATATTGTGTCAATATTTTCCAGAATTATCAATGTTGTAAGGCAATAGTTTCAAAGAATGGGCACTGGAATCATCAAGTTTTTGGCGGGGTTAAACGATTCCTAATTTAATGTGATAAGTCAGATCATCATAAAGAAAATTGTACCAGAACTTTCTGAAGTTATAACCTCTTGGATCAGGATCACAACCAAAGAAACATTCAACCAATCCTAGGTGGTTCAATATTTCAGCTTAGGGGTTCAGAAGTCTCTGCTCCAAATCCAAGCTGTATTTAAAAGAAAATTTCATTTCTGCTATAGATAAGATGACTCTCAAATCTCTATGTTTGGCATCTTGAGAGATGGTATTAGAATATAAATCTGATTGGTTTAGTGTAAGATAGAGTTTTGGTTATGTTTCATTGATTTCAGTTTACTTAAACTATTAGTAACTTTGTTTCCCTATAAACACTTTTACAATTCATCTCTTTCCTTTTATCAAGAGAGAATGTTTTGTAACAATGGAGATTGATGAATACAGATTATTATTCTTTCTTTGAAAGAAAATTACCACGAAAAAAAAGAAATTCCGGTTAATCGGAATGGATTAACGGCAAATCAACAAGAAACAACGAAAGCTATTGAATTAATCCGTTGAATTTCAGGCTCAACGGCTCTGATACTATATAATAAGAAAGATAATATATTCAAAGAAAAAATCATAATCTGTATACATCAACCTCCATTGTTAATAACTTTCTAGTTACTAATGTTTTATCTCCATAAATTTTTGGTACGATTTTTAAAAAATTTTCATAGTAAAGTATAATATCCCTAAAATATTCTATAAATGTAAAATTTAGAGATCGAAAATATATAAAAACATACAAAAAGAGTTGATGATCACATATATGGATAGAAAAACACTTATTATATGGTGGATAGATGGTTAGATGGAAAATAACAAATGGTATGTTATATTCCCAGCTATAATAGTCTCATACTTGTCATTTTCAAGATCCGATCACCGTCCTGCCTACACATTTGACGAGCCACTAACGAGAGTATTAAAAGATTCTGTTTTAATATATGTTTTCTTGTCAGTATGAGTATTCAGAAGTAAACGATGTTACAAAGCTTAATTGGATAGTGGATCAAGGTACATATCATACTGTACAAGATAGTTATAATCAATATCGCCGTACAATTTCACTCTCAAAACGCAACACACCAAATGGTTTGATAAGTGGGCATGCTTCTGAGTTAAGAAGGTCGCATAACAGCGTATAATAGCCAAGAAGTATTCTCCACACATGGTGTGATTGTTAAGTATATGGCGGCGGGGCGGATTTGATGATGTGGTGTGTATTTGATACATTTGTTACCAATCATACAATTTTCTTTGTAAAATAAGAAAATAACGCCAATTTTTTGGTTAACAAAGATAAAAAATAAAAACGCCAATTTTTTTTTTGTTAACAAAGGTAAAAGATTAAAACGCATATCTCAAATGAATGCAGAATAAAGGTAGTGGTTTTGGTAATAACGCCTTTCTCAAATAAATTATTACAATAATAACTATATATATGTATATTTACGTAGCTTTTTTCATTCAATTATATTTCAAAATAATAAACTTTAATGATAAATATAAAAATATAATTTTTATAATCAGTTATAATTTATAATCAGTACAACCATTTAGCCTTTGAATGGTGACATATAAATTCGCGTATTTGATCCAAAACGTGAATAATTGACCAATCAACACAATTTAATGAAAGCGGAACGTATTTGAGTTAACAAAAGCGGAACGTATTTTGTTATGTAAATTGATGGACCGCACTTTAAATTTGACCCGCACTTATTGGGTTGCTGATAAAACATGAGGTATTAGACCCGCACTTACTCGGTAAAACATGAGGTATTACAGAAACAAACTTGCTCATAATATTTTTGTTATGGTAATTATTACATTGACGTAACGTTATAACATGAAACTAGTAGGTTGACGTAAAACTGTATTTTTTAATTTTTTTTGAAAAGGTACGTAAAACTGTATTACTGTTTAATGTTGAGTTATAATTTATACATTATTAAATATTACATATATCGTAATAATTTTAATTAATAATTTATCTATAAAACCGTACCGCCACTACAAGAGAATCGTTAATTCTCGTCAGTTAAATTGGGTCATTTACTAAGCTGATTCAAAATTAAAAAATAGATGAAATTTAATGTTGCTTGAATAAGCGACGTAAAATTTGGTTAAGTAAAATTAAGCTGAGAATAAGCGACGATATTTTCATCTCGATTTTGAAAATTAAATCACCATCTTCATCTCGATTTCAAATTTCATCTATCGTTCTCGTCTTCTTCCTTCACTGCAGGTTGCTATTGCATCTCCTTCTCTCTTTTATGTTTTCTAATCAACCCAGATTTATAGCTGTACTCACTCTTTGGTATTTCCAAAGATTTTTGTATTTCGCTGAAAAGAGAAGCTTCTTAAGCACCTTACTCTTTCCGTATTCGCTCTTTGGTTAGTTCTCAGAAATTTTTCTATAAAATTTCATAGATATTTCGAATTGTTCATATGAATTTGTTGAAATAAGTTCTCTTAGTGTTTCAGTAACTTGGTTGATATTTGTTGATTTGATTTTTAATTAAATGCGACTCCATGATGTGGTTTCAATTTCAAATCAATTAAGCACATGAAATCAATTAAGTAATTTCATATTGTTGATTTGGTTTTTAACTTGGTTGATATTTTTGTTGATTCTCTGCATTTGAACATATCGAGGCTTAAGAAAAACATTGTCATATTGTGTCTTTATGATTCTAGGACTATTAATGTTTCTACAGCTGAATCATAGATCTTTAGCTCTTGTTGGTAGCCTATATCTCTATATAATAGGCATAAACATTGTCATATTGTCATATTGTAACCTAGCCTATATTTTAGTTTTATCTCTGATTTATTGAGTTTAAATCTAATTGAGTTCTTACTGTTTTGACTTTACTCAGATACTGATTGGTGTAAGGTGTAAGAATTCAATTTTTTTTTTGTCTCACTTCTTTCTTGATTCTGTCATATTTGATTATAGATTACAACACAAAGTATCTCTGCAAACACAAGTTTTGTTCATTTTCTTTTCACAACGTTTATCTCAAGAATTTTGAGTTTATATTGATTGATTGATACATAGAGTCATTGCTTGTGTGAGATTAGTGTAGTTATGTGTTTGATTAACTTATATGATATAACAAAGACAATGTGATTGCTTCTAAGTATGTATGTAGTCTTGTGTCTTGCTTCTTAGTAGAGTCAAACATTCAGCTATTGATATTGATTCTTTTTTTTGGGGCTTAATTTGAAGGCCGTGATATATTGTTTAGCAAGTTGATGATTGAAGTTTTATACTATGGATGGCATATTTACACTGAAACACATGATATTTGCACTGAGACAATTTGTCTTGTAAAAACAGGAGATTTTGTAGTTGTGATAACAAAGTTTTGCCAACCAAGTTATCAAATCCTCGTAGTATTTGAGGTATCGAACCAACAAGTGTATTGCTAACACTAAGGATTGCAATAAACTAATCTAATCGAAGCCAAATTTATCACTTGATCCTGTCACAATCAAAATGCAAACAACATAAAACAGGGCAAGTGAAAACAAAGCATAAAGAAACAAAGAAATGAACTAAAAACATAGCAAGAAACAAGATTAGTAAATAAGAACAGCAGCAACAAAGTAATAAGCAATTAAAAGATATGGGCATTGAGGAGTGAGGTCAAGGATCTATGCTTAGCTAGGGAGCTCTAAATTGCTTAACAAACCATTAGGAATCAATCTCAAGCAGTGGATTCTATACAATCAATGCCATTCTCATGAACACAGAACTTTGCTTAATTAAACCAGATGTAACCATCATTAGCGAAATCTAATCAAACAAGCATGAAGAAACAATCCACAACAGCCAACAATCAGTCCAAACAATCAATCTCTTGAGCTAGACAAGATTATTTCAGTATTTAGTTCAGTCAATCATTTCATCAAACACTTGGTGGGTGGATGAATGCAACAAATCATATTTCAAATAGCTACTAAGAATTAAGCATGAAGATCACTAAATCTGATGAGATCCTATTAATACTAAGTTTAAGCAACCTGGATTTCTCTAGTTCCACATAGATCTACCTCAATTCCTCAACACCCTAGTGAATCTACTCAAAATTTATAAGAAAATGCATAAACCCAGAAAATAAAATAAACTGCATAATTAGAAAGAGCAAAGAAAGACAAACAAACTTTATTAAAGAAACAAAATTTGAAACTCAATTAATCATTCAAGATTCAAGCATAAAACAATGAACAAAAGAGAGAAAACAACACTTTGAATCTCAATTTCTAGAAATAAAAACGTGGATCTCTGTTTTTAGGGGTAGAAGAGCTATTTATAGTCCAAAAAACCCAACCCTAGAAGGGTCAACATGGAGAAAAAGTCAACAAAATATAATTCTGGAAGGTCAACTCGCTCTGACAACGAGTTGGATAGGCGAGTCAAACTTCTTCCTTCTGGGATTTGGTTCACTTGCTGGTTACAAAGAGTCATGCAGGCTAGTGATGCATCTGGGTGTCTTGGAACAGGTTCACAGGTCCACTCAGCAGGATGGCGAGTGAGGTGGACGAGCGGCAGTTTTTTCAGCATAAATTCTTGACTCAGCCTGTTGGAGAGTGGTGAGGGCGAGTTGCACTAAATCTTGCCCAATTCTACTCCAAAATTGTGTTTCATCCTCAAGTCCAAGTCTATGATGCTCTTCACGTCCACTATGCTCCAAAATGATCCAAATAGCTCCAAAAGTACCTAAATAACTCTATATGCAACATGTATGCAATATGAACCTAAAAGAGACTCTAGAATGATGAGAATACTATGAATATGGATGCAATGTGCACTAAATGATGCTTCTAAATGTGCTAAAATGCAGACATATCAAGTTGCACACTCTCAAGTTCCATTAAGTACTAATGGAATTGCTTACATTGTTTGTTTGTTTGCCATTTGATTACATTTTTTAATGCATATAGTTTATATATTTTTATTTGTAGATTGATCATAAAAAGGACAAATCTTGGATGACAAAACTACAGTTGTCTCACGATTATATAATCGGAGTCAAAGGATTTTTGGATTTTGCCTTTGGTAAAATTAAGGTAGACATGTTGAAATGTTTGTGTTGTCGTTGTTGTCTTGTCAAGAACAAGCTTAGAGTTGATATTGAAGATGATTTAATGTGTCATGGCTTCCTACACACAATTTCGAACAATGTAAGTTTCTCTTTTAATTTTGGGTCTTGGAGCTCTCTATTTTGGTGATCTCATAAACATGATTAGCTCTCTGTTTTGCTCTCTCATAGCTCACTGTTTTTGCCCAACAATAATGTAACCTCCTTAGATCTTATATGTTACTTGATCCTTTTGCTTTGATTGAATTGTTCCCTTGATAGGTTACATATTCTTAAATGTTAGTTGGAGAAGATTAGTTCCTTAGATCTTGAAGAATGCTCAATAGATGACAGTCGATGACTTATTTAATGGTGTTACATAAGGTTTTAGTGTTTATGTTAGACTTAGTTAGAATGACTAGAAATAATATTTCCAAGACGGTTTATATATGGAAAAGAAAGAGTAGTACTAATTTACGTAATGATTGTTAATGCAAGCAATCACGCTTAAAATGTACCCTATAGAACTATCTTTGACAGCTTACATATGCTTCGTGGGGTCTATTGAAAGCACTATAGCGGCACTGATTATTTTGATAGGACGTTGTTGCTTACGTTCCCTTGATAGGCTACAAATTCTTATGTTGGAATAACATAGAATAATTATGCTTAAATTGCTAGTTTAAAATTTCACCATTGCTAGTTTAAGATTTCATTAATGTGAGCTCCTTTATTTTCATACACAAGCTGGAATTTAAAGGCACAAAAAGAAATTAAAATAATCAATGAATTCTCCAAAAGTTCTTGTTCTGTAAACTCATTCTTATAAATCAAATCAAGTTTATTTGACTAAATCAAAATTAGTTTTATATGTCATTATCATTGGTATTATTCTTGTTGTGTAAAACAGATTCATTTGACTAATATAAATGTTAATTTACTTTTGTTTGACAATTTGAGTAGTAGAAATGTCTATTCTACAATTTTAGTTTTGTAGTAAAACTAATGTTAGGTTACTTTTGTGTCAAAACATAAACAAACTTAAGTCAGTTTTTAACTATTTTAAAGAGTAGATTTTGTGTCAATAAAAAACTGATTTAAGCTATTGTTATAGGATTTTAAATTGATTAAACAAATGACATTAAAATAGATAGCAACAGAGCTTATGGAGTCAGTTTTACAACTGATATTAACTTTTTTGAGTCAATAGAAAAGTGATGTTAAGTATATGTATAACTGAGGTGAAAACGTGTATATCTTGTAGTGTGCTTTTATATTTTTACCAATCAAAGTTTTGTTTTGTCTCGCATTGTTATATTGTCACCAATCAAAATATGTTTTGTCCCGCTTTGTTTAGTTGAACCGCACTTACACCACACTTGTCCTGCACTGCACTTAAACCGCACCGTACTCTGTCCCACACCACAAAAATCATTATCACCAATCAAACCCTTGGAATGTGCCACATGTTTACTATTACAGTTATTTTCTAATTTTTGCTTAACAAAAGAAATAGAATTGAGCTTAATCATAGGCAAATTACTGCATCAATCGCTAAGAATGTGGAGTACATTATACATGTGGGTAGATAATAATGCATGTGAAAATGAATTTAACTTATAAGAAATGATACATTAATAATTATATATTTAAAATTTAAAGTAATTATACTTTTTGAAAACTTTCAAATAATCTAATTTTCTAAAAAAAAATTAACTATAGTTATTAGTTATTTTATTTATAAATCAAACATTTTTATATATCAAGACGGCAATTTGAACCGCACATATTTTATCCCGCATTTATACCGTACCGTATTTTGAGCTGTACCAATTGATCCATAGTAAAGAAAGTCAATAAGGATTAGACACGCGTCAAATGGTACAGACAATGTGCACTTGCCAACCATTTTCCTTAAGAGTTTCCTCCTTTGTATTACTTATTTATTAAGTATTATTTTAATACAACGCATACAACGCATAGTGACAAAAACGTGTTCGACGGAACATGTGGGAGGGTGGAGTTATCCTCTTTATTGGACCCATCTATAGTTAACGAATGCCGTTTATTTTTGTCTTCAGGACGATATTACTCTTGACTTATGGATTAGGTGCATTTGTTGAATATCATTCTGGTCCATTCTTTGGGTAACTGCGGAATTATGTTGAATACGGAATGAGGCAGAATTTTTTTTACTTTTTATGCGAAATTTTGCAGAATTACTCAAAATCATAACGTAACAGCTAAATTATACTTAATGTGGAATCTGACGGAATTTTTTTTATAATTTGATCAACAAATAATCAAAATCATTCTTGAACCGAATCGAAAAATCTAATATATATGTGAAATACCTTAAATACAACTATTTGTCTAATAATCATTATTTATATCTGAAATTTTTATTTTAATTAGTTAAGTATTTTATTGAATGTCGAGTTCTTCTCAGTCTGGTGGTTAAGATGATCCAGCTAATGACTATGATATCTAAGGTTTGATTTTTCTTCTCTACGTAGTTGCTAGATTAAATAGAAATTTTAAAGGTTGGGCTAGGTTATGGATCTGGCCTTATCAATCCAATTGTTGACCAAAAAAAATAATTTATTGAATATTATCTATAGAATTTTAGTATTCTATACATAGCATGCATAGTAATAAAAAAAATCATAATGTAAAAAGAAAAAGAGAACAATGGTACATGCAGGTACATAAATAAGTAGAAATTAAGAAAATACAAAAAAAACAAAGGAAAAAGATAAAATAATTTTATTTTTATGTATATTATATTAGTATAAATATTTGTTAGTGACTAGTCCATGCATACACCTTTCCAGGCATAAAAGTGGTAAAAGTATAAAAATAATTAGTTCAAATTCTTCAATATATTATTCAAGTATAGATGGTACAAAAATGTGTGGAATAAAAAAATTCTTCTAGTAAATATTACGAGATATATTCTCTCCCAAAGCATAAAACTTAATCGCCGGTTATTTGTGGTCTTGCTTTGGGAGCGTCGGCCGGAAGCTCCAATAGCTCTAGTGATGCTTTGCCATGTGTTCCTGTAAAGCTTGTGTTTAGTTTTAGTCGGTATAAGAGTATATCGAGCTTTGGAAGTGGTGGTTCTCGCTAGAATCTATGGCTGGTTCTGTCGTTCTCGGATCTCTCACCGATGAGGCTTAGCCATCGCCATGTTTTCTTCTGCTCCTTGTGGGCCTCTGAAGCTTTGGTGTGGTCTATGTCATCACTGTGATTTTTCTCCTTCATGGATGTAAGATATAGTGAGTTTAAGGTTGCACTCTATGAGCTCTCTGTTCTCGCTGGTTTGTTCTAGGTCCATCGATGGTGCCAATTTTGTCTTTTCTATGTGACTACCTTTTCTTTTCAAGTTCTGTTCTCTCTTTGTGGAAGTTAATTTTTAAATCAGCTAGTTCTACCAGTTTGTTTAGGAGATCATCTTCTAGTTTAGCCTTCTTTGGGTTGTGTATATGGCGTAGGCTCTACTTGATCGGTTCCTTAGATGAAGTATTATGCCTCTTTGAACTCTCCTCTGCATGTAGAATTTTATAATCTAGGGTTTGATGGAGCTTTAGATTTTGGGATAATCTTTTCCCCTGTTCGTGTTGGTAAATCTGCTCTCGCATCTTGATTGGTTTTGAGCCTTGCAGTCTTTATTTCTCCCTTCGAGTAAGCTTTTAGTAGCAAGCTCATCCGGGTAACTTTGACATTGGCAATCTTAAGATAGAGAATCTTCATTTCAAGAGAAAGCTGTGCAATGTTTTCAAGTCATCGGTAGTCTGAAGCCCGTCGATTACAGATTTTCTTAGGTCGTATGAAAGATTTGATTCATTGTTGTTTTTGATCTTAGCTTTGGGCTCGCTATCATCTCATCCTCTTTGAAGGATTGAATGCGTTCATCACTCTCTTTGTGGTCTATTGTATTCTCTGTACTTTGTAATCTTTAATCTTCTTTATCATATGGCAGAAAAAAAAAATTCTTCTATTCCACACAATTCTTCAAACACCAGTTAGGGCCTTGGTTTCAAAATCAATTCGTAATGTCTATTTTATGTAATGTACTCAACACTTAACTACAATAAAGGCATTCGTCTTATGTTTACTTTTGTTGTCGGATTAAAATGGTTATAGGATTATCAATTGTGACGGTCGACATGTTGACTTGACTTTAGTTTTATGCCTCATTTATTTCTAACTCGCAGCCTCTAGATTTAAATTCATCATCTCTGCATAAATATACATTTCCATGGCATAAAAGTGGTAAAAGTATAAAAATAATTAGTTCAAATTCTTCATACGTACAAATAGTAACAAAAATGTGTGGAATAAAAAAATTCTTCCATTCCACACAATTCCTCAAACACCAGTTACGGCCTTGGTCTCAAAATCAATTCGTAATTTTTATTTTATGTAATGTACTCAACACTTAACTATAATAAAGGCATTCATCTTATGTTTACTTTTGTTGTCGGATTAAAATGGTTATAGAATTATCAATTGTGACGGTATGACATGTTGACTTGACTTTAATTTTATACCTCATTTATTTCTAACTTGCAACCTCTATATTTGAATTCATCATCTCTGCATGAATCACGCGTTCATTAACATATTCATACATTTTTATAATGGTTCCTTTTACTAATAATTATTTTTGTACTGTTACGAGTATACTAACTCAATTATAAGATTGTATTGTATAGTTTAAATGAAGACCATTTACCAATGCTGAAGCATTGAGGCTTTGGATGTTGACTGATTGTGATTTGTTACGCGTTTTGCTCGACTTGTAACGCGTTTTATTGATCTTTTTCTTTAAAGAATTTTTTTATTTTTTTTTGCTTTCTTATAATTTATTTTGGACATGTTTGATTGTTTTTGTTTTGTTTATATTAATAGATACAAGAATTTCTCAGCACCGACGATAGTTAGGTGCACAATTCATTTACATCAATTGTAAAGATAAAAACCTGACATCTCATGACAAACAATAAATGATTTGATCTATGGTAAAATAAAAAAAAGCCATCAATTCGCAACACAGCTAAACATTCAGAAAATATATGTAAACCATATATGAAAATAAATTACAAATATTACACTTGTTACTTATAGATTAATGGGTGAATTGAGTGAATAACATTTGATAGTTGTAAAATTAAGAATCTAATCATGATAACTTCAAAATTAAGTAAATAACAGCTATTTATGTAAATGTCCCTACAAACTCTTTAAGTGATGATAACAAATTGTGTAAACTGCTAAAATTTTGTTTATCATGATAACAAATTAAATATATAGAAGTAATGGGAAGAAATATGAGGAATAAGAGGAGTTGATGATCTGATAACAATGTATTTTACACTATAATGGTATAGTTAACAGTATAAATAGTATAGTTAACAGTATAATGAAAATTATAGACGATAACAAGTTGTGTAGATTGGTAATATGAAATTTACGGTGATAATTATAAATATATTGTAATAAATTTCATAATAATATACAACACAAATTAAAAACCCACAATAACATTGTTAGCAATATTTCTCAAAAATTTATATGATAAAAATATTACTCTAAGATTTATAGCCACTATCATTTTACAAATTAAATATTTATTGAGTATTACTCAACCAAATTTCCTTACATTAATTGATCAGGGTACCGGTATGTTATGACAATATCTTTAGTTTTTTATTTGACTTGGTCCTAACTCCTAACGAAAACCATAAAAAGTAGTAGGCTGGTGAAGAGGGATAATATTGTAATTTAAACAAACGGAAAGCGTTGAACGTGGCGAACAGTGAACCGACACACATTTCCCTATTTTATTAAAAGAAACAAAATAAAGCACGTGTTTTATCAAACGCTCTATTATATAGATTCAATTTTTTTTTTTTTTGGTCGACTTATATAGATATCATAACTATAATTTGTCATAATATCGCATACATTTATGATATTTATTTTGGTAGTATTAGACAAGTTTCAAATGTATATGATTAAATTAAATTCGACAAAGATATATGATTAAATTAAACATTAACCATTTCATTTTTTCATGTGTTAATTGTACCATAATTTAAAATTAAATAGTTATTTATTTAAATGTAGAAAAAAGAGAAACAAAAATGAGTAAAAAAAAATCGTTTGATGCTTCGTTTATTATAAAGTAATTTATAATTGGAGGAAGGAAAGAGTCTGCACACAACCTAAGAAGGTTTTAAAGAGCCTCCATTTCTCCCTCGTGACAAACACAATTTCCACAGACCAACAAAGAAGAAACTCAGAAAGAAACCTTTGTGTTCAGTTCTTAGAGACACTTTATCTAAATTGAAGAAGACGAAGATTGGATCACCTGGATCGATTCAGCTATTAGAGTCGTTTGATTCTTTTGTTTCCCCCAAGGTTTTGTTAGTTTGACGATGTCGAGTTCTTTGGAGTTCGTGGCTACTCGGAGATTTTCTGGGAAGCCGAGCTTCTCGCAGACGTGTAGTCGATTGAGTCAGTATCTCAAGGAGAATGGTAGCTTTGGGGATCTGACCTTAGGGATTGCTAGCAAGCCTGATGTTAATGGTAAGTAATCTTCACTTTCCTCTAAATCTGGATTTTGAATTCCTGAAGCAAAATTTACATGAAATTTGAAGAACTGCGTTTGTATTTTGAATTTTAATCTGCTAATTTCGTATTGATAAAAGAATCTCGCGGCTAGTTTGAATAAGATTGGTCCTCGAACTAACAGCTTTAGTTTTAATTTAGGAATTCGACACGTTTTTTATGATTGTGTTTGGTTGTAATCATGACCCATATGTGTCTAATGGATTCAAAGATTTGGTTTGGCAAAATTTGTCATAGAAAGTGTATGGGGGGATATCTTACTTTTGTGGATCATTTTTGTAGGAAGTTTTGGCAACTCACGTCAACCGACAACAACGATGAGTTTATTCCCTTGCGAAGCTTCAACCATGGATTCCATGGCCATGACGCAAGATGTTAAATCTAAAATTTTGACTTCGTTTCCTCGGCAATTAAGCTTTTCTTCCTCATTATCCTCTGTCCCCAAGGAAGATGTCTTGAAAAACACACAGATTACCACTAGGTATGTTATCTGATGTACTAAAGCTACAAACTTTTTCTTATCTCTTGACTAAGTTATGGTGTTTTTATTTCTTGAACAGATCTGTGAAACCAGAGTCTCAAACTGCACCGTTGACTATATTCTACAACGGGCAAGTGATTGTTTTCAATGATTTTTCTGCTGAGAAAGCCAAAGAAGTGATGAACTTGGCGAGCAAAGGAACTGCAAGTAGCTTCGCCGGTTTCACATCTAATGTTAACAGCAACATCCAAAGTGTTTACACTCCTAACTTAGCAAAGAATCAAACCGAGATCAGAAGTACCGTTGTTCCATTCCAAAACCAAGTTCCTTACCCCAGGAAAATCGTAACACAAGAGCCAATCCAATCCTCCGCAACTCCATTGACATGTGGTAATGAATCTTTCTCGGCCTGTTTTGTTCTATCTTTTAGCCCCAAATCATACACAGCTTACAAAAAAATATCTCTTTTGTTTTTGTTTACAGAACTTCCTATTGCTAGAAGAGCTTCACTCCATCGATTCCTAGAGAAGAGAAAGGACAGGGTAACGTCAAAGGCACCTTACCAATTAAGCGGTCCAGCCAAAGCTTTTTCAAAGCCTCAAACTTCAGACACCATGTCTAGGATCGGTTTGTCAGCTGAAAAATGATGATAACCGTTGTTAGACCATATTCAAACCGTACCGGATAATTCTTTTGACGTTGCTTCAAGACAAGATATAAAGCTCCCACCTCACGTTTATTTAAAATCTTGTTATATTCAATGATTAGGAAACCTCATATATCTGTATGTATTCATTAGTCATATATTCTTGTTAGTGTTTTGTCTGTTCTTTTACTAGGTATCGTTGAATGTCCAAATCCTCTTTATTTGGGTTAACTCAAAATATAGGACTGATTTTGTAAGAAGAATAATTTTTGTTGACGATCTATACTATTTAATATAACTTTTGTTGACGATCTATACTATGTTATATAATTTTTTCTAAATACTAATCTTTGTTTAATTAATCATATCTTATGATTTGGGCCAATGAATCATTGAATCATGAGCTAGTAGGTATAACAGCTTTAAAACGTGCCTCAACTAAACCAAACTCAGAGAGTAGAGATCATATAGATAAATCACATAAACACCAAATAAACTCAAAACGTTGTCAATACTATTCGAGTATTGTCTCTTGCATCAACACGAAAATCTTTTGTTCAAGAGCTACNTTTTGTTCAAGAGCTTCTTTTTTTTTTTTTTTTTTTTGTGGTCGAAATAGATCGCATAGATATAGACTCTAATGTGCCAAAAGTTAAGGAGAAAAACAAGAAGAGATAAAGTACATGATAGGGAAAAACAAAAAGTTCAACACGAAACATCTCCGAAGTAGTAAAATCCTAAGACGTGGAATGGCTCTTGTTGCCCTAGTTGTAGTGCTGTCAAGCAACAACCGTCCAGCCTCCAAGGAGTAATATTAGATTGGTTATATCTGATTTGTACATATTTCAATTATACTAATTATATAGTCAAGTCTATATAAGGAATGTACAGTGTGAATAAATAAATAACAGAGAATCTTTTTTATTCTTCCTTCTCTCTATAACAAATTTCTCTCGTCTTCTCCATCTCTACTAACATGGTATCAAACCTATCATGAAGCTTTGAAAACAACTAATCTCACCGTTTTCTAGCTTATTTTCTGCTCATCTTCTTTCGATTCATCACTTCCGTTTCATCAATGGTGCTCGTGAAGAAAGTTCAGCGTCGTTCGGCTCGAATCCGAGCTTCGACGAGTTCATCTTCACAACAATCTCATTGAGTGAATAGATCCATACAGCCACCCTATTCATCTCTGCTTCAACTGGATATTGCTGAATATCCTCCAAATTCTCCTCAAGCTACTCAGAATCATGTTTTTATAGCTACGTGAGCCATAGCTATTCCAGATTTCAACGATCCTAGTCAATCTCCTTATTTCATGCATAGTGCAGATCATCCAGGTCTTTTGATAATCTCTTTATGTCTTGACGGTTCAAATTATGATGACTGGAACGCGGCTATGCGTATTGCTTTAACTGCTACGAATAAACTTGAATTTGTTGACGGAAGTTTGAAGAAACCTCTAGAATCAGAATCTCACTACCAAATATGGTTTAGATGTGATAGTATGGTCAAATCCTGGTTGCTTAATGTTGTTTCTCCTCAAATCTATCGTAGCATTTTGCGTTTGAATAATGCTTCTGATATTTGGCGTGATTTGTATGGGAAATTTCATATGGCAAACTTACCACAAACTTTCAATTTGATGAAAGAGATTTAGGATCTTCATCAAGGCTCGATGACTCTTTCTGAGTATTACACCACTTAAAAAACCTTATAAGGACAGTTTGGATAGTACTGAAGAGCCTAATGATCATTGTACTTGTGGTAAAGCTGCTAGTATTCTTCGCAAAATAGAGAGAGCTCGGATTGTGAAGTTTTTTGCAGGTCTCAATGAATCTTATGCTATTATCAGGTGTCAAATCATTATGAAGAAGGTTTTGCCTTCTTTAGCTGAGATATATAACATCCTGGATCAAGATGATAGTCAACAGAATTTCTCCAATGGTGTTAATCCACCTGCAAATGTGTTTCAAACATCTGACAATAATCCATAATTAACTATTAATTACTCTAAATCTGGTTCTGGAAAGGTTCATCCGGTTTGCTCATTCTGCAATAGAGTTGGACAACTTGTTGTTAAATGCTATAAGAAGCATGGTTATCCACCATGAGTTACACCTAAAGTGAAAAACAATTATAAGAAACCTGAATCTGTTGCTGCTGCAGTGGTTACTGATACTGCTTCTGGGAATTTGGATAAGTTGATTGGTAATCTGAGTGCAGAAAAATCCAACAGTTCATTGCTTTGTTCAGCTCTCAACTCCAGATTGCAACTGCACCTGCTTATCATTTCCTTCCCAAAACAATATTTGTAATTCAGCATTTGAGCTATTACATATTGATGTTTGGGGTCCTTTCTCAGTTGAAACAATTGAAGGATATAAGTATTTTCTAACAATTGTGGATGATCATTCACGCGCTACTTGGGTGTTTCTTCTGCGCACCAAAGCTAATGTTCTCACTGTATTTCCTTCTTTCATCCAACAAGTAGAGAAACAATACAATGTCTTAGTAAAGTTAGTACGTTCAGACAATGCTCCTGAATTAAAATTCACAAGAGTTTTATAACAAGAAAGGAATCGTTGCATATCATTCATGTCTTGAAACACCTCAACAAAATTTAGTTATTGAAAGGAAGCATCAAGACATACTGAATGTTGCAAGATCTCTCTGTTTCAGTCTCATGTTCCTCTTTGTTATTGGGGTGACTGCATTCTCACTGCAGTGTTTCTCATCAATCGAACTCCTTCAACACTATTAGGCAACAAAATTCCTTATGAAGCATTGACTGGTAAAGTTCATGTTTATGATCAGCTACGCACATTTGGATGCCTATGTTATGTTTCTACTTCATCAATAAAGAGACATAAATTTGCTCCAAAAGCTCGTGCTTGTGTATTCCTTAGTTATCCTTCAGGATACAAAGGCTATAAGCTACTTGATCTACAAAGTAACACAGTTTACATATCCAGAAACGTTTTCTTTCATGAGAGTGTTTTTCCTCAGGATAAAGGATCCTCTCAACCTGATATATTTTCACCATTAGATTATGAGTCCTCAGGTATTACATCCCTCTCTTCTACTCCTCAAATTTCTCCATCAATACTACCCACTATTCCTCCAGATCTTCCACCACAAATTTCTGCCTCTCGTCCTAAGAGAGTACCATTTCACTTAGCTGACTATCAGTGCTATAATACAACTTCCACTACAGATCATCCCATATCTCACTCACTTTCATATTCTTAGATTTCTGATCTTCATATGGCTTTTATTAATCACATTGATAAAATTCCTATTCCACATACATATGCTGAGGCTCAGAAATCTAAAGATTGGTGTGTTGCTGTTGATAAAGAGGTTGATGCTATGAAAATTACTCATACTTGGGATGTTACATCATTACCTTTTGGGAATAAAGCAGTGGGTTGTCGTTGGATTTTTACTCTCAAGTTTCATGCTGATGGAACTCTTGAGAGACATAAAGCTCGGTTGGTAGCTAAGGTAATACACTACTACTGAGAAAGAGGAGAGTCCAGGAGCGAAATCAAGTGGTTGCAAGCTCACAGGAGTAAAGAACACGAAAGAGAAGCTGAACAAATAGACTTGGTGTTGAGGACGATTCTGGCCACAAGACTAAGCGGAATGGAATGAAACTTGAGCAGCGGAAATATGAGGAGTTGGCGAGTCTTGTGGTAATGACTTGGCACAAATCTCTTTCTCATCAGTACCTTCATTTGAGATCCTGTATCAATACAGAAGTCACTTACACGCCTTCTAGTAGTGACTAGTTGATCCTACCAGCTGAGTGCATAGTCATGAAACTCGGTGGCTGCTACCATAACTCGATTCTCCTCTGAGTATTCTTGGCAATTGAAAACGAGTTCAATCTTATTCTCCCAATCTAAATAAGCATCTGGATCATTAGTACCATTGAAAGGAGGAATCCAAATTTCGAACCCAGCCATGTTATCCTTAGAACCGTTTCTTTTTTCTCTTACACGTCTTGATCTCCTTTGGCTTGATTGAGAAGAAGAGTAATAAAGTCATGCTTCATTAAGATCATTAGAAGCTCTAGGATCTACATGCGTTTTCTCCCTTTCCTTCTTGATAACACGGTTTTTACACCCAGCTATCAAATCCCTGTAGCATAAAGGGTTATCGAACCAACAAGTGTGTTGCTAACACTAAGGACTGCAATAAACTAAGCTAATCCAAGCTAATCCTAGAATAGGGTGATTCTGTTACAATCATAAATAAGCAAGATGCAAAACATAGTAGTACAAAATAGCTATAGCATGAAACAGAAACAAAGCATAAGGAAACAGAGAAATGACAACTAAATAGAGCAACGAACAAGCTTAAAAGACAAGATAAAAATTGGGGTTCTTGAGGAGTGAGATCAATGACTAATGCTTCACCAGGGATTCCGGTAGCTTGATTAACGAGCTAATAAGCTGATCTCTAGGCAATAGATTCAATAAGAGACAATAAAATCATTTTCATGATCAAGACATCTCAATCCAAGTGTGACCTAAACCAAATCTCTTTGGTGATTACACACTCAGATTGGCATGAAGAAACAATCTATTCAAGCCAATAAACACTCTAGACAACTAATCTCTTAGGCTAGAAATGTAAATCTCAGAACTAAGCTCATTCAAGCACATCATCAAACACTTACTAGGTGTATGAAAGCCTAACATCAGATTCTAAGTAGCTAAGTTGGAATAAGCATGAAGACCACCAAAACTGAAGAGATCTAAACATGAATACTCTTAAGCAAGACTGGAATTCCCTAAATCTGCACTAATCTAACTCATTTCCTCAAGAACCCTAATGGAATCTACTCACCAACTATGAACAATTGCATAAACCCAAAAAATGAAATAAAGTGCAAAATTAGAAAGAGGAAAGAAAGATAAACAAGATTCAACAAAGAAACAAACTCAGATTTTCATTGTATCCATAGAGATTCAACATGAAAGTAGCAAAAACTAAGGGAAAACTGCTTCAGGTCTAGCAAAAAAGAGTAAAAAACTAGGTTACTGCATTTTTCATTCTAAGGGGTATTTATAGATCCCCAAAATAAAAGCCCTAGTCTGATTCATCAAAATAATGAAGTCGGTGGGTGCTGCTTGACTGGTACTAGCGAGTTCATACTGGCAAGTTCATAGCATTAAGCTTCAGTCACTTCCCAAAAATCTCAGCTCGTTGGTTACAGACGTGTTTAGGCTGCGAATGCTTCAGTTTTGCTGTTTGGCTTAGTTCATCTTGGCTGCACTTGTTGGTACTAGTGAGTTTGAGTCTTCAATCTTCAGGATACGGGCACTCTTCACTCTAACTGGCGAGTTGGAGGTGGCGAGTTGAACTCTGGCCTTCAGGATATTGGCACTCTTCACTCTGCTCAGTTATGCTGGTCACCAGGCTAGTTCAGTCTGATCCTTGTAGTATTTGTGCCAAATCCACTCCAGGATGCTCCAAATAGGCTCAAAGGTACCTGAGATGCTCCAAATGCAATGTATATGCAAAATAAATGCAGTGCAGGCCTAAAAGGACTCTAAAATGCTGAAGATGTAATGAGAATGAATGCAAATGGATATGAATTGTGCAGTTAAAATGGGGTAAAATGCATGTATATCACCTCTCTTGTCTCAACTCAGCAAATCTTTCATCTATCTGTTTGGTAAGAGTAGTCATGAGTGCTTCTAGCAAGAGTTTGTTGTTGTTGTTAGTTCTTTCCTCATCATCTCCTACCATGTCTTTGCAATAGAACAAAGACTAACAAGTAATCTGGTCCAGAAAGGTGTTTAAGAAACTCAAAACAAACGATTTGGACTGAACAAACAACAAGAATATCAACGGTTAAATAGAAGACCAAAAGACATCCTAGATTCTTCAACAAATAATCGAGAATATGAAGAGATCTGTTGGAATTCGAATGATTATAACAATCAGCTGAATCCACAAAGTTAGAACTAATAGATTAAGACTTAGAACTAGCAGATTTAAACTTAGAATCAACCGTTTAACAACTCAGAAAATGATCCACGAGAAAATCTAATGTTTCCGCAAAGAATCAACAAGAATTTGAGAAGTTTTCGACACAACTTGACTTGATATGGCTTTGATACCACATAATACACTTATACTTAGAGAGAGGAGAGCCCATGAGCGAAATCAAGTGGTTGCAAGCTAACAAGAGTGAAGAACATGAAAGAGTAGCTGAAGAGACAGACTTGGTGTTGAGGATGATTCTGGCCACAAGACTAAGTGGAATGGAATGAAACTTGAGCAGCGGAAAGTTGAGGAATTTTCAAGTCTTGTGGTGAATTTTGAGCACAATCTGACGAGTGAGTGAGTAGATAAATGAATCAGAAGGTGAACAGACGTCTGGGAACTTATGGATCGATTTGAACTTCCAAGAGTGATGAGAAGCTCTTGATCTTCAACTTGAATTCAACCATAATATAACACACGAGGGTAAGATCCAAGTTGTATGGATATTACACACCATACAGATCAAAAACTGTAGAGAGAGTTTGAGAATAAAATGTTTGATGATTTTAATTCAAGGGATAAGAGAGTTTAAATAGAAAACACAAGAGGGAAACTAGGGTTGCTGGAAAAGGCCATAAACAAATAGGCCCATAAACAAAGTTCTATAATAAAAAGGTCCAAACTCTATAAAGTTGAAATTGGTCCACTTCTCCCTAAGGGGTTGTAGAGAAAAGAGTGTATGCAACTTACCTCATTAAAAACCTTGTCTAGAAATCCAAATTAGGACAAAACTAGACCAAGGGAAAAAGAGTATAAGAGCACACACCTCCCTTAGACAACCCTTAGCTAGCTTGAATCACAACCAATATAGTTGGATTCGCTATAGAGCTAAGGTTGCTTTCAGCCTCCTTGAGCATTGTTCCTATGGCTTGTTGAAGTCTTTGTGCTTTAGCTCTTGTCATTGGTCCACTTGGTATTTCCATGGCTTGTTAGAGCTCCTCTGGTCCGAGTTCTTCAAGTATTTCATGCTTTGGTTCAATCTGCGCTTGTGTGAGTGGTCTAGGTGATTGGGCACAGTCCAATCCTTTGATTTTTGATCATGTGAGCGGCAGAGTGATTGGGCAGATTCTAGTTCTTTGATTTGTGCTTGTTTGAGTGGGCAAAGTGATTGGGCAGATTCCAGTTCTTTGATTTGCGCTTGTTTGAGCGGGCTTGGGCACAGTCCAGTTGCTCATCCTTGTCCATTCTTATATCATAAAGGGTACACACAAAAAGAAGTGTTAGACTATACAAATACTTTTTCTCCTGTGGCTAAAATGGGAACTATCAAGTTGATATTGAAAACTTATGCATCTAAGAGTTGGTCATTATCTCAGCTAGATGTTTCTAATGTATTTTTGAATGGCGAATTAGGAGGAAATCTATATGGAGTTACCAGATGGATATGCAGAGAGATATGCTGCTCGTGCTGGTCAAAATCTTCCACCTAATGTTGTTTGTAAGCTTAAGAGATCCATTTATGGTTTAAAACAAGCCCCAAGACATTGGTATAAGAAGTTTTCAACCTCATTTCTTTAGTTGGGTTTTACCAAAGGTTCAGGAGATCATACTTTGTTTGTTAAACAACATGAAGATGATTTTGTGGCTGTACTTGTTTATGTAGATGACATAATCATAGCAAGTACAAGCACTGCTGCTACAGCTAGTCTCACCAATGACCTGCAACAATCTTTTAAATTGCATGATCTTGGTTCTTTAAAATACTTCCTTGGCCTTGAAATTGCTCGAACATCTGCAGGGATTTCTTTGTGTCAGAGGAATTACGCTTTGTATCTTTTATCTTCCACATGAATGTTAGGCTACAAGCCTTCATCTATTCCAATGATTCCTAATCTAAAGTTGTCAAAGACAGATGGTGACCTACTTGAAGATAAAGAACAATATCCTCGCATTGTGGGTAAGTAAATGTATTTGACTATAACTCATCCTGATCAGTTTTGCAGTGAACAAGTTATATCAATACACATCTACTCCTCGTACACATTATCTCAATGCTGTGTATAAGTGATAACAAGCTTTTTATGTCAAATTATCAAATCCTTATAGTATATAAGGTTGTCGAACCAAAGTGAGCTGCTAACACTTAGGATATGGATAACTATCTAGTTCAAGCCAATTCAGTCAAAATGGTAAATGGAAGTGATTCTGTCACAATCAACTTAAAAATGCAAAAACTAAACAAGCAAGAAAAATAGGCATGGCATGCAACTGTCTAGCAGAAAACAGGCATGTCAAAAACACATCTAACTTGCAAACAGAAACTAAATAAAAATGCAGAAACAGATCAAGTAAACTAAGCAGGTAACGACGAGTGCAAATAATAAGAGAGAGATGGGCTTGTGAGGAGAGTGAAGTTAATGAACTAAATTGAAATCTGGGTTTTGATTTTATCTAACAACCTAAACAAGCAAACGTTGAATCAGGATACTAAGGTAAACAAGCCACTTCCGTGGTCAAGAAATCTCAGTTCAGGCGCAACCTAACCCAATCCCTTAGTGATCACATGCCCAAACTGGCACTAACGCGCCTATCTTACATGACTAACTGACACTCTGAACATCCAATCCTTTGGGCCAGAATGCATCAATCCTAAACTGAACCTAAGCCAAGCATATCATCGAACACCTTCTGGGTGAGATAGCCTACGAATCAAATTCTGAGTGATCAAGTGAAAATAGGCATGAAGAACATTCAGTCTAGCGCAACTTATAGCAATATTCAAGCATAAACATCACAAATCCAGAAACCAACCCAGATCTATTTCATCTCCTCATAAAACCCTAAACAAACTACTCACTATCCATGGATAGATGGGCAACCTCTAACTTGAAAACAGAAAGCATAATGAAATATAGAAAATAAAGCTTGAAACGAAATCTAACCAACCTAAAACGAGATTCAAGCTGAAACTATGAATTTCATAAGAACAGCAAGAACAAAATAGGCAGAGAGAATTTTGGATTTAACTAAAAGAGGCAAAAACTAGGTTAAACTTCATACTGCGTTTTTTCGCTTAAAATGGTATTTATAGGGCCCAACATACGGAAGCCCTAAATCGAGTAAACAAAAAAGTAAAGTCGGTCAAAATAAATGAAGTCGGTCCATATCGCTTTAGGGTGCATGGCGAGTTGAAGGGTCGAGTTAGAGGGTCCAGCTTCAGCAAACACTCCAAATAGCTTGCACTCGCCTGTGTATGGCTAAGTATGGAGGTTGAACTCGCCACTGCCAGGCGAGTTGTGTTGACGAGTTGAGGGATACTAGGCTTGCACAATCTTCAGTTCTTGAGGTTTTGGCTCCAGCTCTTCGGTTTCATGCCTAACTTGCAGTCTTCAGGCTTGTTCTGCTCCAAAACGCTCCAAAATGCTCCATTGTTCCTTAGATGCTCAAAATGCTATGCAAATGCAATAATGATCTAATGGGACTCTAAAATGCATAGTATGGAATGTGAATGAATGCAAACATATGCAAACTATGAAGCTAAAATGGGTAAAATGCATGAATATCAACTCCCCCAAACTTAGTCATTGCTTGGCCTCAAGCAAGTGCAATGAACTAAGTAGAAACAGAAGTTGCAGACGCAAGGACCATCTAACTCGCCTTTCAAGCACCTCAACAGGTTGAAACTATAAACCACAAGTTAACCAATGTTCCATTATGACTCTCATTATATACTTGTCTATAAGCTTAGCATCCAGTCCTCAAATCACTAATGCTTAAGCTGGTCTCTAAGAGTGCAAACTTGATCCTTATTTCTAGAGGTGAATGCCTCAAAAGGAACTATAGATCAATGAACATATGCTTCAACTTCCTGAACTTGGTATGGCATAGATTCAATTAAGCACACTTGTGAGTTCCTTTGTTTTGTCCAGTTTAAGCACAAACTTATGGTCTTCAAATCCGCAACTTATGTAATGGTCTGCTTCACGTCCCTTTTGAGGATCCACACCAATGAACAGCTGCTTCATGTTCTACTCTCTGCGGTTTTAATGAGCACAAGAAGGTACGGGTTTACGCACAATTCCCGTTCACCTTAAGCATCATCGAATGAGTTGCAGTTGGAAGAGCTTTCATTTTCAGTTATTTTACCATACCAATCTCAAGCAAGGAAAATGTTCAATGCATTTACAGGCCCTAACTCAGCGAGCTTAAGTTCAAGTTAGAAGGAAATCAAGCTTGACCCTTTCAAGACACTAACACATGCATAGTTTTCCAAGGCAAATGATCCACTTATAAGCTTTCTACAGAGAGAAATCACCAAACCACTAAGTTCGCTATGGATTCTAGCCCACAACCTTGCAAGAATGCCTAACTTCAGCAAGTTGATTCCCATGAGAACTAGACTCAATCCTATTATGGAATGCATGCGAATGCTTGAAATTTTTTTTTTTTTTATGAAATGCAAGTTAGTGGGTGAGTGAATGAGTGGACGAATGCAAATGAAAAATCTTTATGGATTTTTATGCTATGTATGTGATGCATGTAAATCAAGCTAAGATCACAAAAGCATAGTTAGTAACTCCTAGAACCCTCCCCCAAACTTAAATCACTCAGTCCCTGTGTGGATAGAAGTTTGAAGTAGAATCTTAGGCTCATAAAACAAAAGATGAAGAAATGGTTAGAGTTTTGGGTACCTTTGGGCTGAACTCGCCACTCTCTTGAAGAGTCAGGCTGAGCTCGCCAGTCCTGCAGGCTAGCTGGGTGGTGAGTTAAAGCTGTTTATGCTTGATTAAGCTGTACTCCACCTTTGTTACGCCTGATGCATCATCATTATGACCGAACACATAAAATAACAAAAAGAGCAAAGAAAAGATAGCAAACGAATATTTACAAGGATACACATGGGATTGCCTCCCAAGTGCGCTTGTTTAAAGTCTCTAAGCTTGACTTCACTCTCTTGTCAGATTTGAGGAGGCTCATCAAGGAGAGCTTCGGTCCCCTCGAGTATGATTCCGTCAGCTAAATAAGGCTTGACTCGCTGACCATTCACTGTGAAGTGCCCTCCATTCTTGTTGATTAGAGTGACGGCACCATAAGGTAGAACCTCTTTCACTTGAAACGTGCCTGACCATCTGGATTTCAGTTTGCCTGGAAACAGCTTAAGCCTTGAGTTCTATAGAAGCACTTGATCACCAGCTGAAATCACTTTCTGTGCTATCTTCTTGTCACGGAGAGCCTTGGTTATTTCCTTGTAGATTTTCGAGCTCTCATACGCATCAAACCTAATTTCTTCCAGTTCATGCAAGTCAATAAGCCTTCTTTCTTGGGCTATTTTCAGGTCAAAATTCAGAAACTTTGTTGCCCAGATTGCTTTGTACTCAATCTCAACTGGCAGGTGACATACCATTCCATACATCAATTGGAATGGTGTTCGCCCAATTGGAGTTTTTTGAGCTGTACGATATGCCCACAAAGCATCATCTAACCTTGCAGCCCAATCACTTCTTGATGCACTTACAATCTGAGAAAGAATTCCTTTGATTTGCTTGTTAGAAACCTCCACTTGGCCTCTGGTTTGAGGGTGATAAGGTGTAGCTACCTTGTGTGTAACCCCATATTTCCTTAGTAAGCTCTCAAAAGTTTTGTTGATGAAGTGTGATCCTCCATCACTGATCACCACTCTAAGAACTCCAAACCTGGGGAATATGATGGTTTTGAACAGCTTGACTACTACTTTGGCATCGTTGGTTTGACAAGCAACCACTTCAACCCATTTTGATACATAGTAACGAGTATGTAAGTATTTCCAGCAGAGGGTGGATTGTATGAACTCATGAAATCTATTCCCCAATAGTCAAATATCTCAATGTGCAAAATCGGGTTTTGAGGCATCTCATTGCGTTTGCCAATATTTCCTGCTTGCTGGCATGGATCACATCTTGATATGTAGGCTTAAGCATCCTTGAACATCGTTGGCCACCACAACCAAGCTTGCAAAATTTTCTGAACTGTCTTAAACGTAGTGAAATGACCACCATATGCTGAACCATGGCAATGCTCTAGTACTCTCTGAACTTCTTCTTCAGCTAAACATCTCCAGAATAATCCGTCAGAGCCTCTCTTGTACAAATAAGGCTCATCCCAAAAATAGTTGTTGACATCTCTGAAGAACTTCTTCTTTTGATATTTGTCCATGTGTTCTGGTATTTCCTTGGCAACTAGATAGTTCACCAAATCTGCATACCAAGGTAGATGAGCTCCAGCAAGCTTACTCCCTAACTGATTTTGGCCTGTAACAGCTTGCAGACCAAACTCGCTGCTCTGATTCGCAGGGTTGACTGGCGAGTTAGGCAGTTCAAGGCGAGTTCTGGTTGTTGCCTTTCCCAACTCGTCACAGCTTACAGCAAGTACTGACTTGCAGTGACTGTCGTTGCTTAACTTTACTGCCAATAGCTGTTCTTCTTGCATTGAGTCATCTATTGGTATTGGGTCATCAATCATCATCCGGGAGAAGTGGTCTGCCACTCCATTCTTAACCCTAGGTTTATCAACAACTTCAATATCAAACTCTTGTAGTAACAGAATCCATCTTAAAAGTCTCGGTTTGGCATCCTTTTTCTATATAAGGTATTTCAAGGCAACATGGTCTGTGTGAACAATCACCTTTGAACCAACCAAGTATGACTTGAATTTCTCAATTGCGAAAACCACAGCTAGAAGTTCCTTCTCTATTGTTGCGTACTTGGTTTGAGCATCGTCAAGTGTGCGGCTTGCATAGTGGGTCACGTTCAGTTTCTTGTCTACTCGCTGGCCAAGTACTGCTCCTACTGCATAGTCACTAGCATCACACATAATCTCGAATGGTAGGCTCCAATCTGGGGCTTGGACAATAGGTGCTGATATCAATGCTTCCTTGATTTTCTGAAACGCAGCTTGACACTCAGCATCAAAGAGGAACTCAGCTTCCTTGCATAACAGGCGAGTCAGTGGCCTAGCTATCTTGGAAAAATCTTTGATGAATCTCCTATAAAACCCAGCGTGACCCAAGAAGCTTCTCACATCCTTGACTGTTTTTGGTGGCTGAAGCTGAACCATCACGTCTATCTTGGCTTTGTTAACCTCAATTCCCTTGGCTGAGACCTTGTGACCTAAGACTATCCCCTCTGTAACCATAAAATGGCACTTCTCCCAATTCAGCACCAAGTTTGTTTCCACACACCTGCTAACTACCCTGTACAAATTTGATAAACAAGAGGAATAGGAAGAGCCATGGACTGAAAAATCATCCATGAAGACCTCAACCGATTCCTCAATTAGATCCGAAAATATAGATGTCATGCAGCGTTGGAAAGTAACAAGAGCATTGCATAAACCGAATGACATTCGTCTATAGGCAAATGTGCTATAGAAACAAGTGAAGGTAGTTTTTTCCTGATCATTCGGGTGTATAGGGATTTGAAAGAATCCACTAAACCCGTCAAGGAAACAGTAGTACCTCTTGTTAGCCAACCTCACAAACATCTGATCAATGAAAGGCAAAGGAAAATGATCTTTCCTAGTAGAAGAGTTCAACTTCTTATAGTCGATACACATCCTATGCCCCATTATTGTTCTAGTTGGAATCAGCTTGTTCTTATCATTTCTAACCACGGTCATACCCCCTTCTTAGGAACACAGTGAACAGGCGATACCCTGTTACTATCCGAGATAGGATAGATAACATCAGCATCTAACAGCTTAAGTATTTCCTTTTTCACTACTTCTTTCAAGTTAGGGTTCAACCTCCTTTGGGGCTCTATGCTAGAGTGAGACTCATTCTCTAGATGAATTCTATGAGTGCAAAAACTAGGCAAAATTCCCCTAATATAAGCGAGTATGTAGCCTATGGCTTTCCTAAAACACTTAAGTTTAGCTATCAATTTGTTCAACACTCAATTCATCACTCACAATTACAGGGGTATGTCGAGTTAGGACCTAAGAAAACATACCTTAGCCTAGCAGGAAGTGGTTTCATCTCTACCTTAGGCGCTTTCAGCTTAGACCAGTCGTTATTCAAGCCTGAAGGTTTTGACTCATTACTATGCATGGCGAGTTGGTGCTGAGAGCGGGGCTGAATGAGTGCCAATTCCAGGCATTCTGAGCTTGTAACCTCATTCTCTGATGTTTTGGATTCTGGGCTTGCTTCTGTTAGCTATTCTATCATAACTGAGCTTGGGAATTGTTTGTGAATGTCTAGAAGTCTACTATAAAACTCATCTTCAACCCCCAAATACCCATCATTAGCTGGCTTGGTTAAGGCTATCTGCAATTTATCTTTAGTTGCCAATTCCTCTAACAACTCGTCTGCTAGCTCATCCATCTGCTCAATCTATAATGCTTTGACCTCAATAATTGACTTCTTTATTACATTCTCGATGCTAAATTTCATTTTTAGGTCATGTCCTAGATTCAGCTGAATTTCTCTTTTTGGGACATTAATCACTGCACCAGCTGTAGCTAAGAATGGCCTTCCAAAGAGCAAATGATTTCTTGGTTCCTCATCAATCTCCAACACAATGAAGTCCGTTGGTATATCTACATTCCCAACTATGACTGGTAAATCTTCCAATACCCCATGAGGAATTCGAACTAACCTGTTTGCCAAAATCAGTGTGATCCTGCAAGGCTTAAAATGGTTGAATCCCAGTTTCTTGGCTATTGATAGAGTCATGAGGCTTATCAAATCTCCGAGATCACAAAGGCACCTGCTGAACGATAGAGGACCAAGGGCGCAAGGGATGGTGAATGTACCATGGTCACTCTTCTTCTTTGGTATCACCTTGCTCTGGATGATGGTGCTAACCTCATGAGGTAAAACTACTATTCCCTCTACTTCAGCTGTCTTTTCTTTGACTGCATCTTTCAAAAATTTTTGATAGTGAGGCACCATCATAAAAGCATCAAGTATGGGCATTGTAAACTCAGTCTCTTGGAGTGGTTTGTTGAGTAGGGCTTTGTACTTTGTAGTGACAATTTTCTTTAATGGCTCAGAGAACGGAAGTGTGGGTTTGGGTGGTGGCAGGAGGAAAGGCTTGGGTTTCTTGGTAGAAACAGAAGGGTTTTGAGGACTAGACGGATCAACTAGCTGAGGTGACTGGTGAGTAAGGGTATTAGACTCAGAAGTGGTCTGTTGCTCAGGTGGGATTTACACAGTGGGTAGTTGAACTCACTGCTGTGTATGGCGAGTTGGGCTAGCAAGCTTAGGTGTAGGAACTGATTTCTCATCGCTTTCTCTACTTGAACTATCCCCCCTTTCTGAATACTATTGTCCTTAGTATCAAAATCATCTCCGGCTTTAACAATTAGCTTAGTGCCACTCCTTAGTGTAATGGCTTTAGCGTTGGGCTTTGGAGGAAGCGTAGTGGCGAGTAGAGTTGGGCATGTAGCTGCATTCGCTGCTTGTTTTTGTTCAACCATGGTGAGTCTAGCATCCAATGCTTTAAACTTCCCTATGAGGTTGCTGTGTGATTCTTCTACGCGTGTGCTGAGCTCTACGATTTTGTGATTAAGTGCAGCAACTGATGTCTGCTGCCCATGTAGTATCTGCTCAAGTATTTGATAGACATCCTTAGATTGAGAAATTTGAAGACGGTCTGTGTGAGTCTGTTCTGGAACTTGTATCTGGATATATGACACCTCCTCAACTGTAGCGGCCACTGAATCTTGAGGCTTCGCTCTATCTGTAATTGAATGAACCTCTTTAACATGTCAAGTTAGTAGCATGTCCAGTTGATCACTCAGCTTCTCCAACACCCTGCATTGTAGCTCAGATTATGTTTCTTTTGCAGGAGGGCTATCAAAATCGTCGCTATACCGTTCAGCTACTTGAGCAAGATTTTCAATGAGAGCACGACCAGCAGTCACATCCTGGTGCAGGAAATTACCATGGCTTGCTGTATCCAAGAGTATCCTGAATCTAGGTAGAAAGCCAAAGTGGAATCTATTAAGCAGAGCTTGTTCAGTAGAGCCATGATGTGGACATTGTACTTGATATTGTTTGAAGCGCACCCAAGCATCAGAAATAGATTCAAAGGGTTGTTGAACGAAACCAGTGATATCATTCCTAATCTTGGCAGTACATGAGTGAGTGAAATTTTTTCCCAAAAACGATGCCTTACACCCATCCCAAGTGGTGATAGTGTCATGTGGTAGATTCTTTTCCCATTTTTTTGCTTTGTCTGTAAGGGAGAATGAGAACAGTCTCAGCTTGAAAGCATCTTCACTCATACCTTGTGGGCTGGATAGGTTAAAGAGCCTTTCAAACTCGTCTAGATGTTCCAAGGGGTCCTCATCTTTGAAACCACCGAATTCGTGAGTTTGAATCATGGAGAGTACTGCACTTTTCATCCAATAATCCGTGAGGTATGAACGGGCGAGGTGGGTGGGGTAGGTGGTGTGTCTTGTGATTCCTCTTGTATGGTGTTATCTATATTGCTTCAGTCTCTCAATTTGCAAGGTGGCTGTTATAGCAGAGACCCATAGATACAGCTTAAACCACTGAATGCAGGGGTACCCGGCGAGTTGGACTAGCTGGTTGACGTGAAACACACCAAAAAGATAAAAAGCACGTCTAGACACTAGTTAAGACACAAAATAGTAAAAACTTGATCCTAGAAAGTGTTTGACCCAAAATGTAGCAAGCAAACACTTATTGGCAACATCGCCAATTATAACAAACTTTTTATGTCAAATTATCAAATCCTTATAGTATATAAGGTTATCAAACCAAAGTGAGCTGCTAACACTTAGGGTATGGATAACTATCTAGTTCAAGCCAATTCAGTCAAAATGGTAAGTGGAAGTGATTCTGTCACAATCAACTTAAAAATGCAGAAACTAAGCAAGCAAGAAATGCAGATATGGCATGCAACTTTCTAGCAGAAAACAGGCATGACAAAAACACATCTAAATTGCAAACAGAAACTAAGTAAAAATGCAGAAACAGATCAAGTAAACTAAGCATGTAACAACGAATGCAAATAATAAGAGAGAGATGGGCTTGCGAGGAGAGTGAAGTCAATGAACTAAATTGAAATCTGGGTTTTGATTTTGTCTAACAACCTAAACAGGCAAGCAACAAATCAGGATACTAAGGTAAACAAGCCACTTCCGTGGTCAAGAAATCTCAGTTCAGGCGCAA